>WUQG02060391.1:0-10013 GCA_011317285.2 Androctonus mauritanicus | reverse complement strand
ACGAGAGGTCTGTGATCTGTTTCTAATTTAATTTTTAAACCTGTTATAAAATCTTTAAATCGATCGCATGCCCATACCAAGGCGTAGCCTTCTTTTTCGATCTGAGCCCAATTCCTTTGTGTAGCTGTCAATGTTTTTGATGCGTAAGCGATAGGGCGATATTTTCCGTCATCTTGCTTTTGCTTTAGTACAGCTCCTATCCCGTATGATGATGCGTCAGCTGTTATAACTGTTTCCCGTGTAGGTTCAAACCAGGCCAAGGTCGGTTTTCTTGTTAGTTCATCTTTTATTGCTTTAAAAGCTTTTTCCTGATGTTCTCCCCACTTGAATTCGTTTTTAGGGCTTAATAGTTCGTTTAATGGATGAGCTTTCGTTGACAGATTAGGAATAAATCTTCCAAGATAATTTACAGTTCCAAGTAAACTTCTCAACTCTGACACATTTTCTGGCGGTTCCATTTGTTTAATGGCCTCTATTCTGTCATTATCGATGCGAATTCCATTTTGATCAATCACATGGCCTAAAAATTTCACTTCTGTAACTCCAAATATGCATTTATTTGGATTTAGTGTTATTCCTGCTTTTTGCAAGCTCGATAATAACTTTATGTAAACGTTTATCATGTTCAGTTATAGTTTCTCCAAATACTAATATATCATCAATGTTACATTGCACCCCATCGAGTCCTTCCAGAATCTGAGATATTCTTTTCTGAAAATATTTTGATGCTGCTGAAATGCTAAATGGAAGTCTTTTATACTTAAATCTTCCAAACGATGTAATGAAAGTCGTCAGCAGTTGTGATTCTTTATCTAATTCACACTGCCAAGATCTGTGAACTGCATCCAGTTTCGAGAAATATTTTGCTTTGCCTAATCGTCCTAGAATATTTTCAGTGTTGGGCATTGGATGAATTTCATGTTGAATATATTTATTTAATTTGACATAATCTACACACATTCTAATTGTACCATCCGAATTAGGGACGAGAAACTAGTCCAGAACACCAATCTGTCGGTTCTTCGACTGGCTCAATGACTTTCATTAAAACTATATTATCAAGATTCTGATTTCCTTTAATTTAGGAATGGGAATCTCCTCAGTGTTGTCAACTAATAAGGAATTGTGTCTTTACTTAATCAAATCTTGTAAGGTATTCTTAAATGTCCTAAACCCTTAAATAATTTGGTATAATGCTTCATTAGATCGAAAGACATTTGTTCCTCTACTGTGCTAATATCGACTCGCTTTAATATGTGTAGAGCTTCACATATGTTACCATCTAATAATGGTTTGGCAAGTCCTTTTACAATGTAAATGTTAGTCATAACTGATCTTCCACGGTATTTTATTACATTTCAAAAGTATCTGATCATATGCATTCATCCTTTATTAGCACTATATAATTTATGTTCAGGCTTATGGAGTTGAATATTGGAAAAATAATCGTTATAAACTTGTTCTGAAATGACTATAATGTCACATCCGGAATCTGCTTTGAACAAAATTTTTGCATTTCGTATCTCTACTAACACAAACCACTTCCCTATACTCGGTGTGATCTTTCTGAATAATGTTTTTGAAACTGAATTGACTCCACCAATAAATGTGTCAAACTCCGTTATGTTATCATAAACTGCCAGATTTTCTTTAATATTCTTACACTCTTTTGTGTAATGTGCTATTTGTCCGCATTTATTACAAGTTGCTTTAGCTGCTGGACAATTCGCTATAGAATGTGCATCACGTCTACATCTGTTGCACCTTCTGTTGTTAAATTTTATTTTATCATTTGGTCTATGCTTATTTTTCATAAATTTATTTTTCTGTTTGAAGCCTGCCCTGACTCAATTGACTTCCAAGCTCTGCAGCTGGACTTGACCGCTCTGTAGTTGGGGAAGCTGTTTCTTTACTTTTCACTCTGCTTTACCATTGTTATTGCTTTTTCTAGTATTAAACCACTTAATAACTGTATCTGTTCTGAAAGTTTCTAACCTTTTATCCCAACTTCAATTCTATCATGCATTAATTCTTCTTTCAATGTCCTGTAATCACAATGTTCAACTAGTGAATATAATGACATAATAAATTCGTCGGCTGTTTCGTTTTCGCCCTGAAAGCGTTTATTAAACATCGCATGTTCAAAAATTATATTCCTTTTTATAATAAAATGATTTTCGAATGCTTGAAACACTTTGAAGAAATCTTCTTTATCTTCAGCGGATAAATTAAATGACAAAAAAATTTCGTCCACTTGATTGCCTATACAGTACACTAAAGCATTATTTTGTTCGACATTACTTTTCTTATCAAGCCCAGAAACTATTCTATATCGTTCAAATCTTCTTTTCCACTTTGGCCTTGGAAAAATTGAACTGTTCTGGTGGTAACCAATTATTATGCGTTACGACTGCCATATTTTTTTTCCTTTTTGTTTTAGGTTTCCGATGGGTATAAGAAAAAAAAAACCTTTTTTTTGTACTTAATAGTCAATAAGATGCACCTGATTCTCCAATTGTTACAATCAATTTTTTTCCACTGCCACCATGTATTGTTTGTATGGTAAAGGACTAGCACACAGACACACAACCAGACTCTAGCTGTTCTAGTAAAGAAGTGTTTTTCTTTATTGCTCTTAGGCACTCTCTATTACATTTGACCATATAATACACAGACTATAAAATATCATGATATAGAAAATGTTGGATTATAAAGTACTTGATTACAAAAAGTGGCAAATTACACAGATTTTACTGTAGTTAGAAATTTTTAAGCCTTATTTGATTTGGCCCACTTGGCTTTTGAAACTCAGTTTGACTTGAATTTTGAATTAATTTGCACATCACTAATATGTATGTTCAAAAACTTCAAAAAACATGAAGAAGCATGGAAAGATATATGCTGAAGATAGAAATGTATTACCTGAGAAAGAAGTTAAACAAAAGTAATAGACATTATCCAAAATATAAAAAAAAGCAGAAATGGACATAGGCTGGGAACTTAAGAAGAAAAAATAAAGTGAATAAGGATTATTCACTTTATTCCCATTTCATTAAATTCCAAGGAATAGAAAACAACCTAGGAAAAGACAATATAAAAAAGCAGAAATATGAAATTACAAAGATCATATCAACAATTTGGAATAGAAGAGCTTTTGATAAGAGGAACTACAATATAGTTGGAGAGATCTCATCCTGCAGTGGACTGAGGATTATGATAAATATTATGATAAATTACCAGAATGATGATAGAGGCACTTTTACAAAATATATATAACAAGTTGTAAAAATAAATAATAATAATAATTTTTAAATTGCTTTTTGTATCATTATGGAAATGTTAATAAATTTAAACTTTTACATTATTTTTTCTGAGATTAGTACAACTTTCACATTACATTTTCTGAAATATTTTATGAAATTAACATTTAAGTTTTAAGATATTTAAATTTAGTGGAAATGAATAAACATTTTAATACAAATTATAAATCTTCTATCAAAAGTTAGTTTTGTCCTTTTAAAATAAAGAATTCACAGAGCATTATCAGCATATTGAAATGTTAAGAATCAATAAGCTTCACAAAAGAAGATTTTTTCCAAATGAATTTTATTCTCAATTTTTTTTCCAGTAATAAACTGCATTTTCTTATTTCTGATAAAAATCCAACCTTTACATCACATATTGAAATACATACTATATTCAATGGTTTCTGATTATGTATAATTCATTACTCTTCAAACAGACCTGTTAAATTTTATCTTGATAAAGAACAGAAGAGTTCTAAAATATCTTAATTTTCTTATTATTTGTGAATCATCTTCCATTTTTAAAATCTGATTAAGTTCTTCACATTTTCTTCCAGGCTATGATTCATAAGCATAATTAAACCAAGACAGATGTTAATAATAAATCTCACCTTTTATTTCACTAGGAAGATGTACTTGAAAATTTCTCCTAAAATTTCTTTCTTCTTTCTCCTTGATACTTCAAATTAAACAACATATTTTTTTTCTTTTCTTTCCTGTCACATCTTTTCTTTTGCATGTATAAGTTGAATATGGTAAGCTTCTATTCTTTAGTCCCTGTCTGGGGAGAAAGATAAAACCTTCAGATCCCAATGTTCAATACAATAAACTTGGAGATTCTTAATAAAGTTGAAGAAATAAAACTTCCTTTACATTCAATTCAGGTGTGTATTTCTAGTCTAATTTCCATTTTCTTCATACAGCAACAATAAAAATCTTATTCTTAGCCACCATCAGTAATAGTTTCTTACCAATTCAGCATTTCTTGCAGTTAAATGAGTTATTGGTCTCTTCATATATATAAGAGATTCAATCACTACCTTTTTATATTCTTGTTGTTTTGATTCAATCATTACCTTTCTATATCCTTGTTATTTTCTGAGTTTTCTGAATTCTAATTAAGTCTTCTTTCTAATAATAAAACGTTATGATTTTATCAATTCTCTTAGCATAGAGGTTTATTCTCCATCTGTTTTACAAGTGATACATTGTGTAAATTTAATTTAATCATAAATTCAATGTATTAAATATAGATTCCTCTTTTCTCATTGCAAAAGTTATTTTATTGTGCATCTCCAACTTGTTTGTGCAGCTCTAAAATCCAAATGTATAGCTCTAATATAAGTTTTGTACAATATAATTATAAAAAAATTGACAATATATTTAAAATTACATATTTTTTGATATAATTAATAGTTTATTCATTTCATTTATGTTGATTTACTAGTCTAATAATTGCAATATGTATATATTACAAATAAGTTATAATTATAATAAATAAAATAAAATATAATTGTATGATTTGATTTTCTATTTATGTTTGTTTATGCAGTTCTAAATTTTCTAAAAATAGTCTCTTGTCTTGTTGATATTATTAATAACAAGAGAAAGCCAACTCTAAAAATATCTTTTCATATGTGAAATTTATTATTTTTTCTTATTTCATTTTTGTACATTACTATTTGACTGCTCATTATTTATCATTGTAATTTCTCATTTATTTATACTATTGTTATTATTTTGGATATTTTGAGTTTCTTCAGCCATGGACATAATAAAGTTTGAAATATCTATAGTTATTTTGATTTATATTTTGAAATCTATTTTATTATTAGATAATCTATAATCTAATAAAATTCAATTTAATAAAATTATTTTTTCTATATCAGTAGTTCTTGTATCATTGCTTATTTATAATTCAATGACTTTTTAATGAATTTCCAATTATTGTAACAATTATTCAATTTATATACTAGAAAAGTATATTATCAAAATTCTTTAAGAAAACCAATTTTATAAATATATTTAAAACAATTCGGATGTCATTATATAAATAATATCTGAATTTTAAGATATTTTGATAATTGTATATAACAGATTCAGTCACTATCTTTCTATTTCCTTGATTATTGTCTTTGATTATTTTAATTACAGTAATAAGTTTCTTATTCTACTTTAAATACTATAGTTTTTAGGGTTTTTCTTTTAATGTATATTAAATAAAATATTTTTCATTGAATATAATGAGTAAAAAAGTAGAAATAGCCTTATCACAAACAAAAACATTTTCATATATCTAAATATTATCTCTAAATATTGTTTATAAAAATGAAAATTTCTAAATAAAAAACTTCAATTCTATTTTAAATTAATATTTACTAAACAAATGCTTTATATATTAATATAAAAGAAATATTTATATTATTATTAAAAATGTTTGATTAATTTAAAAATTTTAAAACAACAATTTCAAAGGATATATATATGAATTATTTTATCATATATATTTGAAAATAATATATACTTATTATTCATAACAACTTTTAATAACATTCCTGCATATGATAACTTATTATTCATGTTAATCATACTTCAGATTTTCAATAATTTAAAATATATTTTTCAATAGAAAAAATAATATTTATCTAAAAATGTTTTTAAAATTTTAAATTGTATAGGATATTTTATTTATAATTTGTCTCATGATATATTAATAATAGATTTCTGGTTTAAAAGTTTAATTCCTTACAAAAAATATGGCAATAAATTTATTTTCATTATTTTTATATTCTGAAAATTAATGTTTTATAAATAATGCTGTATCTGTCAGATTTAACGTTATGTTTCAGCAATGGAAAACATAAAAAAGTACATAACTTTGATGCATTAGTATAAGCATTAAAGTTATATATATATTAATAGAACTTTTTGACAAATGATTTTATTAACAATTTGTCTTAAATCAATGGATAAACATCAACAATTGTTAATTTTTTTAATTACATCCTTTAATTCAAAAAATTTAGATTGGATTAATCTTGACAATTTAATTGTTTAAATCTTTGAGTGCAGATTTTTAAGTTTGTTATTGTTTTCTTAATAGTTTATTAAAATATTTATTTTCAAGTATAGATGGTCAATTTATTTTCAAATATAGGTAGTCAATTTATTTTCAAATATAGGTGAATTTTCATACAATTCACTATTTTGTACATATTTAAAAAGTTAATTTTTATTGATATGTATCCCAAAATGCATGTATTTCTTTGTAGCCACTTCCCTTCCTCTCCGTCATTAGTCCTGCCCCGTTTCCAACATCACAGGTTCAGTCTTGAGTTAGGATTGTGTATTATAAAATAAATATACTTAAAAACACTTTTCCACATGTTTTTTACATTGCTCTATTTTCATACATTTCCATAGTACTTTAAATAAAAAAGTTTTTGGTTCGGCTTTGAAGCTTGTTTTTTTGTGTTTTTATTTCATACATTTCAACTTTTGTATACATTTCAGGAACCAATTAAGTACAAAAGTCAAGGTCCACCTATAGTGTTATTTTGTTTTTATTTTTATTATGCTTCTATTATTATAGTATATCTAGTTCTTAGAGTTATGCAATAGAAAATTCCTGAAAATGACAAAGCAAAAATGCACAAAAAGAAAGAACTTTTTAATATATACTGTATTTCAATATAGAACATTCTAGAATATTTCCATATTTAACTATTCCATTCAAAGTCACATCTATTCCCTGTCGTAGTTTCTTCCTTCATCAAACCTACACAGGCTTCTTTTTCTGCTATAACTGGTCACACTATACTAAATTAATTAGATAATTCCTGGAAGAGTTGTTTTTGCTATCCATTATGAATTTTTTTAATTGTCAATTTCACATTTAGACATATTTTCTATTGGAGAGGTAAAGTTTTTAGATGAATTATTATCTGATAAAATTTTATTTCATTAAAACTATTTAAAACCATATGATCATTGATATAGTTTCTAATATTCATTTGATTTATGTTGATATTTGGCTAGATGTTGAGTAGGAATGGCTTCAATATTTTTTGGAATTTGGAGAAGAAATCTGATAAAGTTGTCAAGAAAAGTCATATGATCAAAAGTTGAAGGTTAAAAATTAAAAGAATTCTTCAATTAAAATGAAAAATTGATTTAATTCATTTCCAGTGTGCCTTTCTGTCACCATGATCAAATAGTGAATCAAATTTGAAATTTGTTATAATAAAATAATTATATTAGAGATTCCACAATGCATTTCAAACTATCAAAAACTATCATAGATCTTATGATCAATAGTTTTAAAATTAAAATTAGAAGAAATATTGAGTTTCTTTCATAGATAAATAAAATTTGCACATATGCAAGAATGTAGCAATGATTATATATGGATATAGATGATTATTTTTATATAAACCTGATGAAAACTGGGAAATACTAAAAATACTACAGACAGAATAAAACACATTTTGTAACTATTATATTACTAGCACACATTCTGTACTACCTGTATTACTATTATCTCTTCATGTTAATGCTTTTTATTTTTACAATCTTCTTCAAAATGTTTTCTATTAACACAGTTTGAATGTATAATATCTAGATTTTAAATATGAATAAATGATAAAATCAGTAATTTTGGTGGTGAATACTAACTGTGTGTTTTAACCAAACAGAAGAGATAGAAAAACATTGGGTTTGAAACTTAAAACATATGGAACAAATGTAAACATTGCCATTCTCATATCATCAGACAAAAACAAATCAAAATCACAGTAATGACCAAACTCACATATCTCATACCTGTCTAAATCTATTTGGTCTTTTTAAATCATTGCAATTTGGAAATAATGATATATTCAAAACATGTTTGCAGTAACTATTTAATTTCTATTTCCATTTTGATATGATATCACATATAGTAGAATGTGGGAATGCGTTGCCATACTTAATGATAAATGTAACTTTATATTCCATATAATTCGAGTGTCAGAGGAATGTCAAATAAACTGTTTCAAATATAGTGTATTTTATTCTTTTATTCAGTTAAAAATGGGATAATATCTAGTCATTTCATATAATGTAATTTATTTGTATTATATTAAACTTTTGTAAGAATCAAAAATATTTCATATTAAAGAATTATATATTATTTTGCATATTTTTAAGAATCAGTGATAAAATATCACTTAAACATATAAAATTTACAATAGCAAATATAATAGATTAAAATAGCAAATGAGAGTTTTTTTACAAATGATTTGATTAAACTACCATAGATTCAGCTATTTATAATTCAGAAAATCTATATAATAATTTTTAAATTAAATTTAAAAATTAGTTAAAGATTATAGTTTAATTATTAATTAATAGATGATGCCACTCTTTGATTTAATTATTAATAAATATTCTAATTACAAGATGGCATTAAAATTAGTATAAATTATTTCAAATTATTAAAATTTCCATTAAACATATCAAGGAATATAATTTGGCAAAATAATTAGATTCATTTATCTATATAGTATTTACCATTATGATAATTTTTTCACATTAAATGATATCTGGACAAATATTTAAGTTAAAAATCTAAATGTTGATTTTATAATTTTCATAAAGAATTTTTCTATAATAACTTTATAAAATACAAGATTAATAAAATATTTCTTGCTCGTTGGCATTCCACCTTGTTGTGGTGAGGGAGCTTGCATGTTCCAAGGAGCCTGAGAGCTATACCGGAGATAGCTTTGCTACTGGTAGGGTCTCCCATGCCAGACTGGTTGAAGGTAAGAGGCCAGACTAAGAGAGCGTCCTACCCAAGCTAAGGTGTGAGATATCGTGCTGAGAGCTGAGTGGCACTGGGGTATTTAAAGATGCAGTGTCGTTAACAATCCCTTCAGGGTACATGGCTAAACCCTGTCGTAGTTAGCCTTCCGCCCATATTGGAGGATAACCGGGTGGCGATTTCTTGTGTTTCCTCCAATTGGCTTTTTATATGGCTTCATCTTTAAATTTTATTTCTGGGGGGCTGCTTCTTCAGTCTGCTGCGGGGATGGTGGTCCTGGCACCTCATCTGAGGGTGTCATGGCCACTGGTATGTCCCAGGATGGTGGGGAGCAGTCTCTGGGTGTTGAGGTTGTCTCTGTTAGCAAAACTAGTCCGTGATGGATGCGTTTGTCTGGGGCGGCTAGGCACAAGTGGAGGAGAGCCAGGAGAGAAGCGGCTGATTTGGTAGTTCTCAACTGCTGAGCAGCTCTTCCCAACTGGCTTCTGTGTCTGATTCTCCTGCTGATACCCCTGGTGTTGGCAAGAGAACCAGATCTGCAAGGTCTACTCCCTCTTCTGAGAAGGTGACGCCTGCTAAGAGGTCTCAGGGTTTTCAATCTGGATCTTATTCTGAAGCTTTGGCTTCTTTTAAGTTAGCCATCATCAAGGAGGGTTATCCAATCCAAGATGGTGGCTGCTGAGGTTAGCCTCATTTTGGGGAAGATCCTGAGCAATGTGGATGGGATTCCTTCTGGGGAGACCTTGCTGCTGCTCAAGGGTTAACAACACTGTTAACAATGGTGCATTCATTTATACTTGTATGAATGAGTTCACCTGTCGGTGGCTCACTCGTCTTTTGGATGGGCGTGTTCTTGGGCAGGAGGTCCATTTAAAGGTTATCCCTGCGATGAACCTACCCAAGCC
>WUQG02060380.1:0-10013 GCA_011317285.2 Androctonus mauritanicus | reverse complement strand
TTCCTTGTACACATTCGTATAAACAATCGTGAAATAATAGTTCCAAAGATAAACTTACGCATCCTCTTTCTGAATCTGCTACGTCGTCGGATTTCAACTCATTTGCGTCGTTTTATAAATATATATATATATTTCAAATCCCGACAAATAGAAAAACGGGGGGATTTTATCGACCCCACATATACTCCACGCTTTCGAAAATGATCCATCCCCTTAGGGATAGATGCATTTTACAAAAAGAATTTACAATTTATCATCTTATTCACTATATTAACAATTTTACAAGTACTCTTACTAATTATTAGCCTTTTATTTCTTTATAATAATAAAACAAAATTTTGAAATTTATATTTTAAGTATCCTCTCCTTAAATATATATTTCAATTCTCTCTCATAAATAACCGAAAGGTGCGCGAACGTACGCGATTGTAAAATAGGTGTCTAATAACTTCAAGAACTAAGCAGTTGTAGAGTAAAAGAAAATATTTATTAATTCAAAGTTTTGATCATTATTCTAACATATTCGAACATTCTCTAAATAATATGATATGTAATATGAACAAATATATACGTATATATATATAAATTGTTTACATTTTGTTTAAAATTACAAAATAAATTTCTCCAGGAACATAATGAACAATAAATTTTGTATTCCAATCTATTTTGATCGTTTATACGTCTAAAATGCCTTATATTTTCTTTACAATTTATATTTGTTAACTGGTTTCGATTTACAGAGAAACAACTTGTTTTTTTTTTTTCTAATCCCAACTGTCCGCATGTTGATTAGTGTCTGAAGTGGACGGCATTTGTCTAATGTGTTCTTGCTCCAGCTGTCGGATTGTTGTATTCAAGACTCGAACATTTCCTATTCGGTCTGCAATATTCTCCAAATCGTCTGCATCAGCGGCAGTATTTATGTTACTGATATTTGTTTGAATTGTAGAAGATTGAGAAGGTGTTGGATTCTGATCGGTGGGGCAAAATGGACCCCTCGCCTCCGCGATATCCTGGATACCTTGGAGTTTATGGAAAATCTCTATCTTCGTCCGACTCTCACGCGGACATTTCATCCCTTGGGGTATCAGAACGAAAGTCTTGCTCTCCTTGGGTGCTGTCCGTCGCACTTGTTCCCCTAACTCTAAGGCTTTTGTAACTAGAGCTGGGTTGGCTCTGGGTTGTTCTAAGATGGTAACGATGGAAGCCACCTCCTGCTCCGAAAACCCGTAGTCTGCTTGCCCGTCATCTCCAGTAACAGGGCCGCCCCATCTATAATCCGCCATTTCTCATTTCTACAGATATGAATAAAATTACTGTTTATCTAAGTCTTTATATGTATAATTTGATGGCAGTGTAATGATGGATACGTCTCTACCCAAGGACACGTAAGCCTCGTTGCCCGTCATCCTCGGCGAAGAGTCCGCATCCATGCTAGTTTTTATAGAAATCGTTTTGTTTTTGTGTGTGTATTTTTTTGAAATTTAAGTGCAATAAGCGATGCGTCCTAACCCAAAAACACGTAAGCCTCGTTGCCCGTCATCTTCGGCGAAGGACCCGCATCACCTATCTTCACCTTTTACATTTTATAAGAATTTAAAATTTAACTGCTCTTTTTAATAAGTATTCGCAAGATTAAAATTTCGTTAACATCGTATTGTAGTACTTCTCTGTCATCTATTACTATTCCTAAATGATTTTCCCTAATTTGATCGATAGAATTTTGAGCCCCAATAACTGTCGTTTCTTTTTGCGCCGACTTGTCTTTATATTTAAGATATACTGTATATCTGAAGTCTTTACAAAATTTTTCCTTAGCAAGTAACTGAACGATAACATCGTATCGAAAATGTGTGTCTACCTTTTGTTTGCTGACAGTAATTATGAAGAACCGATGATGAAAGAATGTTACTACCATCCAAAAATTATTTTCCAAAGATTCTGTATGTGAAACAACCAAATTAACTCTTTTTGTCGACGCGAATGGTATACCAGTATGTTTTGTTTTAATGTGCGGTATTAAACAATCTAACTCCCCTTCCCATTTACATGATAAATTTCTAAAAGGACAACTGCAAGGTCGAAAAGGACAAATTTTCTCATGTTGTTGAATTTCTGACGAAAAGTTTAACTCTACGCATCCACTGGGATTATATAAGCAAGGATATACTACAAAAGTAGTAGCGAATTGACTTAAAACAAGCTGTTTATCTGTGCTTATAGGCCTTCTGCACATAGGGCATTGTTTATCGAGTCTCTGCAAACAATTTGAACAAATTATGTGGCCTTCCACGCAGGCTCGAATGGGTGGACGAGCTAAGTCGTAACAAACCGGGCATTTGTATCCGGCGGATAACAATGTAGCATCTATTAAGAACGTTTTCGGTTTATCTCCGTTACTCGATTCCATGATCTATTACTGTAAAGAAAAATGTAACGGGAACTAAGTTAACTATACTAAATATTAATTGTATTAATTATCATAAGTATTTAAATTATTATTGAGATCAATCGAAATTATTTTCGCAATTGAAATTATATTCGCAATGGAGTTTCTTCCGTAACATGCACATGTGGATATAACTTTTGTCTTCCCTCAACATTTATTGATGAAGGACCTTGACTTATTGCCAAACTTGATATTTCCAACATCTCTGAACATTCTTTAATTTCCTGAATTTTATCAGAAGCGTCAGATTCACACTGTTTAACTGCAATCTGTTCAGCAGTTCTACGTCCGTGGACTCTACCACAAGATCGCAGACGCTCTCTAAACAGAAAGAGGACAATGAGAATGACAGCTATAATAAGTAAACTAGATATCCCTGAAGTAACTTCTCTAAAATAATCTCGAGGCGCACTCCCCGAGTCGACAGCGAGTGACTCCTTAAGTTTTTTGACCTTGGATCGAATATCCTGCAGTGTATTTCCGGCTGCGTTTAACGAGGAGTCTGTCGGTGATACTGCTATGCTATTCTTATCAAGTGTATAATTATTATACATTCGGACTAGATCGACTTCTGTCCGATTCAAAATGTCTACTACTAATGGGAATACAAGATGTGTTTTGGTAGTTAGTTTCAATGTGGATCGTTGCTGAAAATGCGCTGTTAATTTAATACCAGGTAAATGACCTGTACAAGAATTCGGTAAATTTAGTATATTAGTACCCATTAGCTTTATGATTTGTGGCTGCATAGCCGATGTCGTCAGTCGGGAACACTCGACTACTAGACTCAATGGTTTAGCGGTCGAATAAATCCATGTTCCCACTTGATCTAACCTACGAAACACCGGTGAATGTGTAGATACGAGTCGCTTGTCACAGAGCTGGACGACCGTTGTGTCCAGTCCTAAAAACAATGCATACTCGCAACTCTGATATGGACTTTGCCATATAGCAGTTTCCGGTGAGCAAATCGAGATCGTTCCCGTGCGACATTTCAAAACTTCGTATGTGTTTAGTAACATATAGGCTTGACGATTCTTGGATAATGCGATAAAAGTATATTCTGTTTGATAATAAGCGAACATATTAACCTCTGGATAATAGACTGGAAATTTTATAACCTCAAATAGATCGAAAAATCGATCTGGGTTCATTAACGGTATGTCAACGAATAATCTGAGGGTATTTGGCAACGCAATAGCCGTCACTGAAATCAACTGGTAATATTTAAACAAATTATCTTGTCTAAGTGGTTCTATTAGTGAAATGTCAATCGGTAAGTGATTATTTATTTCTACTAGCGCGTTATACAACGTCCGTCTCGGCACAAAGTAAGCGCTCAATCGACCTTGTTCTAAGACTTCTATGGCCGATCGCAAGCTGGTTATTTGTGACCTAAATTCGGCAATAGCAACTTCTATGTTTCGAAGGACTGTGCCGAAAAAGAATGAATAGTTATACGTGTGTACTGTTTTAATTAAATGTTCCTGTCCCTGTATTAACATTTTGATGCGCTGACGATTCTCCTTGACTGCCACTAATGTTTCGTTCAACACCGTTGTCTGTGCCTCTAAAATGTGAACTATGCTTTCTTGATTAGTTTTTATCCGTGACACCCGCACATTGAGGTCTTCGACCTCCCTGGACGTAGCTGTCCCGAACAAAAACTTCAACATATCGCCACCTAAGTCGATAAGTGCTCGCCTTTTCCTTAGATTAGTGTTTAATGTTACTAATGATTTTAAATCCCTATATTCTAAATCCTGATCCCTTAACGTTCGATCTAGATTTTTGGCCTCAATTGCTGTATAATTCCAAAGAGATCCTAACAAAGCTAGGTTCTCATCATTCCTTTGAGCTTCTTTGATTAGTTGACGAAGGTTTTGGAGATGTCCTTTCAATTGAGACAATTGAAGATCGAATTCGTCGAAAGGAATGTCGATTACAAGTGTCCAGTGGCTTGTGGTGAGGAGGAAATTTCCCTGGTTCACAAAAACAACTCCCTTATTCACAATGGAGTTATTCATTTTATCAGCCATATTAACTGTTGTTAAAACAAGTATCGCGAGTATAATATTGTTGATTTCCATTGTCAACTTCTGGAGGTGTCTGTAAGTTATGTCTGTAAATAAATTATATTAAATTGATTTCTATTCTCTAATGTTCTATCGCTTTATCTAATAAAATTGTATAAGACTTCAAATTAAATGTAAATTGTTATTAAACGTTTGTTTCTCTTGGAACCCTAGAACGTATAGGAGTGGGCAAAATCCACTCCGTATCCGGAACTGATCCGTAACTTCGAAGTGCATATTCTCGAAAGGTCTGAGATTGTGAACTCGGACCGGGATCCGATTCGATCGGCTCCTCGTCCTGCCGAGGTCCTGGCCGCATCGAAGCGAACACCAATTCATCCCAAGGATCTACTTCTAATTTTGGGGTTCCTTCAGGTGAGGGTTCGGGTCTTAACTGATCCCGTTCTGTTTCCTCTACCTGGCCAAACTCTAACCGAGCAATTGTCGGCTTTAAGCGATTTGCGTGTACTAACTGTCTTTTCTTTGTCTGTATATTTTCTATCACGAAATTTACTGGACTTGTTTCCTCAATTATGCGGTATGGTCCGCTGTATCTCGGATAGAATTTCCGTTTTAAACCTCTGGGAACATAGACCTCAGTCAATAAGACTCTATCGCCCACAGAGAATTTGTGCGGCCTTGTTGTTTTATCGTGATACACCTTACGCTTTTCTGCTGCATCTTGTGCATATTCTTGTGCTAAGCGGTGAGCTTCCTTCATGCGAAGCTGTAATTCAGTAACAAAATTCTCCTCTGCATCGTACTGTGCGATGTTCGGCCTAGTGATTATATCAAAAGGATAAGTCGGATCTCTTCCGTATAATAAATAAAATGGCGTGTCATTAACCGATGAGTGTACTGTCGAATTATAAGCAAAAACTATATATTGCAACATTTCATCCCATTGCGACTGGTCCTTCTGTATATAATGCGCTAACATGTCAATAAGTGTTTTATTAAGGCGTTCTACTACGCCGTTGCAAGCTGGATGGTACGCCGTTGTTAATAGCCGTTTTATTCCTAGGCTTTCGGCAGCCTCCTTCATAACACGGGATGTGAATTGAGTACCTCTGTCGCTAAGTAATTCCCGGGGCGTCGAGTGCCTTAAAATAATATTTACTACAAAAGCCTTCGCAACTGTTTTTGCGGAAATTTCCGGCAACGGTATGCATTCCGCATATCGACTGAAATGGTCTACGAAGACGAGAATATATTTATTTCCCAATCTAGTAACAGGTAGTGGTCCTACGATATCGAGAGCGGTTCTTTCGAACACCTGTGTTAACCTAGGAAACATTTGGATGGGCGCCTGACGGCGGCGATCCTGCCGGCGGTGTTTAGCACAGTGTTGACAACTCTCGCAGTATTTAACTATATCCTGGCGCATATTCGGCCAAAAAAATTGTGATTCAATTTTCTGCCTCATCTTTTTAGCGGCGACATGACCCGAAATAGGAGCATCATGAAAAATTTTCAGCATATATCCGATCATGGTTCTAGGTATCACCAACTGATACCAAACCTCCCTCCGTGTCTGACATTGTTTTTGTTTATATAGTATACCGCTATTATCCAGAAAATAGTCTGCGTAGTCACTTGGATTTGATGCATTAGGCTGAGATAATTTATCAATAATATTCTTACACGCTGGATCCTGTCGTTGTTGTTCCCCAATTTGTTCTATACTAAATATAGGTCTGTATTCATCTATCCCTGCTACTGGAATTCGGCTAAGCGCATCGGCATTGGTGTGGGCTTTTCCTGGCTTATGAATGATTTTAAAATCATACTCCTGAAGTCGCAGATTCCACCGAGCTAATCTCGAACTTGGATCCTTGACATTCATCAACCATCGTAAAGGTCGACTATCAGTATGTATTTCAAATGAGCGACCATATAAATAAGGTCTGAAGTATTTTACTGCCCAAACTATCGCAAGACATTCCCTCTCAGTCGCGCTGTAATTCATTTCAGGCGCTTTAAGCTGTCGACTAGCGTAAGCTATAGGTAACTCTCCTCGCTCATCTCTTTGTGACAGAACTGCCCCTATAGCGTATCCTGAGGCATCCGTTGAAAGGATAAAAGGCATAGAGAAATCTGGTGACCGTAATAATGGCGAGGAAGTCAAAATTTCTTTGAGTTTTTGAAAAGCTTCCTCACACGAATCGTCCCAAAAAAATTTTCTCTCTTTCTTTAATAGAGACGTAAGTGGTTTTGCGAGTTTAGCATACGCCTTAATGTGTCGTCTATAATATCCTGTCAATCCCAAGAATGAACGCACATCAGTATCATTCCTAGGCCTCGGAAAGTTCACTACGCTTTCTATTTTGGAGGCGTCTGGTCTAATTCCTTCTTCCGACACTTCATGCCCTAAAAACTTGATTTGTCTCTGTAGGAAATGACATTTTTTTGGTTTTAATTTAATACCCGCTTTTTCTAGACGCTTAAAAACCATTTCTAATCGTTCTAAATGACTTTCCAAATCTTCGCTGAACACCAAAATATCATCTAGATAATTTAGACAAATTTTGCCACATAGTCCGTGTAATATGTGACTGGCAGCTCTTTGCCAAGTGGCGGGGGCATTGCGTAATCCCATTGGCATCCGAAGGAAGCGGAAGTGCCCAAAAGGGGTTGAGAACCCGCTTTTATCCCTCGACTCTGCTGCTAAAGGCAGTTGCCAGAATCCCGACAATGTATCCATCGTACTAAAATATTTGGCTTTGCCAATTAAACTAAGATTCTCTGATACTAATGGAATAGGAAACGGATCCTGTGCACAAGCGCAATTAAGTTTCCTATAATCTATCACAAAACGATAAGTGCCATCTTTCTTTTTAACGAGTAGCGCGGGCGCCGACCATGGCGAACTCGAATGTTCGATCACTCCGTGCTCTAGCATTTCTTCCACTATCGCATTCATTTTCTCCCGCTGTGCATAAGGTATACGATACGGTGGCTGATATATTGGCGGACTGTTGCCTGTATTTATTTCATGCTGTACAATATCACAATATCCCAAATCGAAATTATCTGTTGCAAAAACGTGTTTATATTTGTATAATAAAGCTAATAACGGCTTTTTCTTATCTTTGCCCATTTTTGACCAGTCGAATAAATTTCCGAACTCTTTCTGACTCATATTTGCTGTACTCTCGAATTGTCGTGGCCTCTCCTTAACTGATTGTTCCTCTGTCTCTTCCGTTGCTTGTAAAAATTTACCTACTTCTTCCTGTTTACGAAGTTTTACCGCATTTGTCGTAACATTCATAATTCTAACAGGCACCCTACCTTTATTCTTTGTTTTAACTAAAAGGTCCATGGTCATTAGTCCCTGTTCCTTTAGAATTTTTGACTCTATAATGCCTGTTTGATTTTTTTGTCGTATGCCGGTGACCTTAGCTAAAGTTATGATTTCTGACATAGGCGGGATGGTTCGGTCCTCTAACAAATACACAGTCCTCCCACTGTCTTTGCAGTTTTGACTTAGTGAATTTGTATAAGCCTCATCCTGCCTGTTCTTATTTGTATTTCTGTTATTCGTATCTAATTTTAACTGAACTGGGCTTTTTCCTGCAACCCGTTCACAAACGTCTCCCCGAAAATTAAGCTGTATGCCGTTAGCTAAATTGATTCTAGAGTCATATAGAGAAATTATGAGTTGTTGTTGTCTGATGATGTCTCGTCCCAAGATACCCTCGTTAGGAGAAGTGATCCGGGGATCTACAACATCACAGACATGTCTAAATCTCAACGGTCCGATCTGAAATTCAAATTCATATCGTCCATATGTTTTTATTACGTGTCCAGTGACACTTTGTAACTCGGTTTTTAAAGCTGGAAGCACTGGTGTAAGATTATCAAATGTGTCTACAAACGTTTTCGATAACAGCGTGACTTTAGCACCTGTGTCGATCGTTAGTGTAATCTGTCTATTATTAACAAAACACCTTAAACTTGGTTCCGTATCTCTAGCTATTTTAATTTTATTGGTTCCTTTATATCGATTCGCGTTTCGTTGTTGTGGGTTTTTCCTAAATTTACCTCGCCTTTCTTTTTCTTTAATTGATATTACTGTGTGTAAATTTTTCGACCGTAGCTTATTTATCTTAGTAAGCCGATCGCGCGCAAATGTTTCTCGTTCTAGTCAAGAATTCGAACTATTGCTATTTCGATGGCGATCTCTGTTTGGAAAGTTTCGCTGTGGAGCGAATCGCACTCGTGAAGTTGATGGGCGCGATGGCGGCTGAGGTGGATCCCTTCTCCTTGGGTCTCCTCGTTGTCCGCCAAAGTTTTGAGGTACCGGGAATCGTGGCCTAAAGTTACCTCGAGCCCTCGGATCCGTATTAAAATGTGACTGTGGAAAGCAATTACCTCGCGGCGGTCTATAACTATAGGATAGGCAAGTTTGGTTTTGATCATAGTTCTGATGCGGCCCTCGTGATTGATAATATGGCCTCCCTTGCATTATAGGCTGGTTTAAAGTTTGTGCGGAAGTTACAGACATTTGTCGGGTATGTGTGGCTGTGTTTGGCTTTGGTTCCAGTCTATCTAGTCTGTCGCTAATCTGCCTAATTGTCGCTTCTAACCCTGCCGTGCCATCGGTGGATGAGTCGGCTATTCCGAGTCCGACTTCTTCGGTACCCGCTTCGTCTGCCTCTGTTATCCTTCCGACATATGGTCGGGGCTTCGTGATTACCCTTTCGATTAACTCTTCGCGTGTGGCTACCAGTAACGCTTCTTCGAACGTCTTCGGATCGTGGGACATTACTGCCCGCTTGATCCGATCATTAATCCCGTTGAGAAATTGAATACGGAGACGTTCATCTGTTTCCTGCCGCTGACAAGATTCTATTATTGCTTTGTCTTGTTCGCTTGTGCTTGCAACTTTAATTAGAGTGTCCGCAGCCAGCGATTGCAACCTAACAGCGAAAGTTTGCACATCCTCGCCTCTCTGTTGGACGCAAGTGTGAAACTGCTGTAAACGAATAGTATAAGGCGCTCCCACGAACCTTTTTGTCATCTGCGCCTTAAAGGCATTATACTCTGTAACGTCTTTCATCTTGAAATCTCTCCATGCATACTCCCTAGCGATCCCACTTAGTTTGCATTTGGCGATTCCTAACTTCTGGCGATCCGACCACGACGCCAATGTAGCGATTTCGTCGATCGTGTCGAAAAAATCGTTTATCCGCTGGGTCGGCTCTCCAGAGAAGGAGGGCACCATAGCCGTTAAGGCGGAAAAGGACCCAGGAGTCGAAGAAGCAATCTCCGTCCTCTGCGAGTCGGCCTCACTGGTCATCTCGGAATTTTTCTATGTCTCTCGGACTTTTCCGTGATTCCACTACTCTTTCCGATCTTTCCGGGTTCCACCGATGTGGAATTCCGTATAAATCCCACTTCTGACACCAATGTGGACTTCCCGGCAGTCGGACAGCGGAATTTAACAGGCAATTGGCCTAAAGACCCGGTCCACGTTAAACACGTGA
>WUQG02060369.1:0-10014 GCA_011317285.2 Androctonus mauritanicus | reverse complement strand
GACATGGAACGGATTATTCCTAAATACCTGTATTTCAATGTATGTTAGAACGAACAGATGCTACAACGAACAACGTTCTAGAACGAAATAATTCATTGTAGCATACTCCACTGTAATCACAAAGAAATTATAAAGTCGTAAAAAGGTGATATATGAAAGTATTTAAAGAAAACGGGAAAGGTCTACAGATCAAACTAGTGTTTCATTGATAAGTAGTGTAGTAGTGTAGCATACAACAATAGAAGTTGCGAAAATAAACAAATAAAATATATTAATTAGATAAATGAAGCATTCTGTATATGTTAATGAATAACATATAAATCAACAAAATTTGCCTATATGTTTCTATATTCTTCCTTGAATTTGAATTTTAAAAATACTTCTCAAGAATCTGGATTGACCAAATCACCAAGTAGTCCAAATTTTTGGACTTTTACTGTACATGATAATATATTTGATGGAAAACAACCAAAGAAAAAATTACAATTTAAACTTTGTAAAGTGATAAATTTAAATTTGAAATCAATGAATTACATTAATTAAAAAAAATATAATGAAAATTTTTAGATATAAATTTTATTAAATTTATGCTTTTTAATTAATAATTAATTTAATCCTTTGAATCCAAACTTAATTAATCAATTTAAAAAGTTCAGATTATAACTTTTTCATATAGAAAGAAAATCATGAAAATTAATAAATGAAATCATTTTTTAATAGAATAAAAATAATACAATAAATAGACACTTGAAAAAATTAAATAAAAATAAATTACATTTAAAACATTTTTAGAGTATGTGATTCACATTACTTCACATATTCTAAAAATATTATTATTTCTAAATGTAATTTTATCACATTAAGGAAAATAAAAATTTCTATAAAAGGTTTATATTGTATAACCATTGCATTATTTTACTTTATAATAAATCATTTTATTACTTCAATGTTGAATTTAAATATGAAAGTTTCTTTCTTATTGGTTTTTAATTTTTTAAATAACACAAAACATGGAGTTAAATTTTATTTTTTAATAATATTTTAATAATTTAACTGAAATATGATAAAAAAAGCATTAAATCACTTGCTCTAAATAAATCATAAACAACACACAAAATATTTTTAAATTACCTTTTTCTTTGTTCTGAATCTGAGGGCAGTACAATATCTAAAGGTTCTAACTCAGACTCATTATTAAGAATAGATTTTGCATTTACAGTGACTCCTGATAATTTAAAAGATGGTCCACGATCTCTACGTTTGCCTGTAGACACTAAAATAGAAATATTTATTATTATTATTATTTAGGATAAAATAAACATTAGCAATAGTCTAATTATTTTATAGATTATTAAGCAAAATAAAAACAGAATCTCTAAGATATATATTATCTCTATAATATTAATATTTCAATACTTACTATTACTATCATCAGCTTGTGTTTCTCGTTTTGCCTTTTGTTCTTTCATTGCTGTATCACAACCACTACGTAATAATTCACATAAACGTTTTAAATCCGTTAAGGTTTTCTCCTGTAATTCTGAATCCATTGCAACAGCTTCTAACCTAAAATTCCATAAATGAATAAGTACTTAAAATTTTTCTATAAATTATATATATTTTTATATTATTGTATATACTTATGTACAAATTCCTTTTCTTCTCTAAAATTTTATCTCCTAAATTTAATTTTGATCCTTATGCATAAATTTTTTATTTGTGAATGAAGGAAAATTAATAGAAAAGATAAATTTACATTTTTTATAGATTTGTGCACCAAATTTTGAACTTTATTAATTACTCTCATTTGAATTTGTGTTATGTTCAAATACACTACATAAGATTTCTGATTTATATAAATCAAATTTTCTATGTAAATTATTACATAAATATTATAAATTAAAAATATTATAATTATGTAAAATTTGCATAAAAAGTAGCAGATATGATATAACTGTTTTAATATGATGCACATGATTAATTTAAATCATATTATAGTAGTTATTTTGATATATAATTTATTATCAAAGATTAATTAATTATTGATAATGACACAATTCTATAAGCTCTGGTTTACCATAAAAATATTAATATGTAAAATTGCAATATACACTGTGAATTAAATTATGAAGTAACGGTACTTGAAGTTGAGTGTAAAACTGGTTATGTTATCATTAATATTCAAATATCAAAGCCAATATAACTTGCCTTATCTTTTATAGAGTTACTTTCTTTTATAACTATTTTACTTTTTTATAACTGACTATTTTTATTTTTATGTTTCAATTGTATATTAAGATAAATTAATTTTATTTAAATTTCAAGTAAATATCAATTTTTTGCAAGATCAACTATAAAATACTTAAACATAGGAATGTAAAGTTAATACATAAACTCCAAATATATTTTCTGTTGTGTATATAATATATACACAACATAATATACGTAATAATGATATGTAATAATATACATAATAAGAATAGTGTTATGTAACATATAGTGTTGTGCATTTCCTGGAAACTATCGAAATAATCACCAGAAAGAAGGATCAGGAGCTTATAAACGACAGACCGGCAATGGAAATACCAGCTGCTTAGAAATATATGCTGAGGGAGTCTAAGAAATACGGAAGCATGTAGTTATAGGCCTTTTGTAAATATGTATCATATAGTCACCACATATATAAAGACATGTTTAATTTAATTTTTTATATTTTATGTTGTTTATATCTTCTATATTTCTTATTTTAATTCTAACTAATGCATGTTTGTTTGTACCTAGCATTATGTGCATTTTAATTATTTTATATGATTTATTCACATTTGGTTGTAACCATAGTAACTTAACGGTAGTTGAACTTAAATCTTAAACTTGAAGTTAAATAATGTGTTCTATATTCTATGTTCTATTGGCATTCTGTTGTTAGCCTGATGATGGCGGACAGTGCTGCTGAAAACGTTTGAACTAATAAAGAAGTTTGTTTGTTCTACTGCTGTGAAGTGCTTGATTAATAGTTATTTTGCATTAATTTAAGTAATGTAAAGCAACTGATTGCCGACATGGACTACATAATGTATTTTGATTGCATAAATAATAAAAAATTGAGAATGTAAATCAATATGAAATTAAAATTAAATAAATATTATGCAAATTTTTATTAACTGATATGAAAATTTTAGATCTTTAATGCATATACTGTATTTATTTATAGATAATAAAAATCTTGTCATAGATTATAGAAATGGTGTTTTCTATGTTAGATGCATGATAATTTTTGACACTGGATTAGTGGATATTTTCTTGTCAGTCCAAAATTGATCCACTTAGAGAGATTTGACTGAATAAAAATACAAAAACAAGCTTTAAAGCCGAACCAAAAACTTTTTTTATTTAAAGTACTTTCGGGTTTATAAACCCATCATCAGTAAATACACACTAAAAGCGCGACAGAACGTGCTTTTAGTGTGCATTTACAGTTCTGTCGCGCTTTTAGTGTGTATTTACTGATGATGGGTTTAAACTCGAAAGTACTTTAAATAAAAAAAGTTTTTGGTTCGGCTTTAAAGCTTGTTTTTGTATTTTTATTTTGTTTCCCGAACCTGGTCTCTGTTTACTAGAGATTTGACTGTATTTACTGATTAAAGTGTACAATAAAACTCAATTATAATGAGTGTCATAGGACTGACTATTATGACACTTATTATAACTGAGTTTAATTGTACACTTTAATCATTAAATATAACAAATAACTATTTTTATAAAATATTATGTTGTTAACAATATAATTTTTATAATGTTACTAATTTTTTTTAATTATAATATGAAGTTTAAAAAATGTAAATTAAAAGTTAAGTAAAAATGATTATATATTTTTGATTGAAATAACCATATGTATTTTTGTTGTTTTCTTTTTATTGGTTTGCAAATATTTTGTAGTAAGGTTTATTTATTTTTTTTTTTGTGTTTAGTAACAACAATATCCTCCATCTGATCACTTTTGTCAAAATTATTAGTTATTAAACATCCTCATCATGTACAACTTGAAATGTTCATTCATCAGTTTATGCATGTTTGAATGTAGATAATGAAAAGTAAGGAGTTTTTGTATATATTAATATAGAAATTGGTGGAATATCATAATAAACTGCAATATAAAAATATTTGATAAAAAGGGGACATTGCAAAAAAGCTTAGATAATGATAATGATAATTATGATAATGAAATTAATGATAATGACAATTATGTAATATTATAATAAATCAAGCTCTCTGCAAGTACAATTTTGTTTTAAATAAAACAAAATTGTACTTGCAGAGAGCTTGATTTATTATAGTATATAAACACAAAAAGCAAGTGGAATCTTTGTAGTTACAATTATGTAATATTAAAAAGGACAATAGTTTCTATATATTTATAGAATTTAAAAAATTATACATATATTAAGAATATTTTTTATTATTTACCTTTCCTTTTCCTGGTACAGCTTTTCTAACAGGAGATTCTTCTTCCGAGGAACTTTCTGAATCAGCTTGGCCATGAGATCGGTAATGACGTTTGCTTTGTACAGAATCTTTCTTTAATGAAATTTCTACAGATGATTCTTTTTCTTGTCTAGGAGACTCCTTCAAGCAAATTTTACTTTCAAACATTTGTATAAAATATATAATAAAAAAACAGTAGTCTTTGCTAAAATTTGTCTAATATAAATATATGTACTGTTTCAAAACTTTATATAATATTTAGTACTTTATATACTCATGTATAAGCTGATCCCTTTATTTTAGCACATAAAAGTTGATAACAAAAAACAAAACTGATAGTAACATATAGTCAATCTCCAAGGAGTTGAGCTCTGCAACGGAAAGACCATTGTCAAAAATAGGGAATTTGAAAGTTGCTAAAGGGTGGGATGCGTTCGTTGTTAGTCATTATCACGTGACAGTAATAAAATCAAACATCCTTTTTAAGAAATGTTCTTTGTTTAGATGCTCTTATTCTATTGAAGAGAGTACATGTATTTTAAGTTCATCAGTTTGTGACATGTCCCAGTCCTCAGCCGCGAACCTGTCAAAAGTTCAACCCCGGTCCCCCGTAACATCGGTTCTCCTCCTCATCCGAACGGAAATATCCAATTCCATCTCCTGAAGCCACCGCAGGACGTGATTAACAACTTCAAAATAATAGTCCATCTTGAACTTAGAAAACTTTTGTTAATTTTACACCTATACTAAACACAGATAATAATAATAATGATAAAGACAAACGAAACATAAATATTACAAAATACACAAGTTCCAGATCAAAGACGATGAACCACAATCCACACAGAACGATGATTATTCTCCTAGAGCGCCACTCAACGGGCTAAATAAGGAACTATATTTGCATAATTTTACAAAAGGAAGTAATTGTAGTAATTAATTAGTTGTAACAACAAGATTAAGAAAAATAAACTATTAATAATTATTTCCTTTATATAACAGATATTCATGCCAAAAAACTTTTTGTTGGTTTTTCTCTCTTTTTTTCGGCTGCCTACTTTCGGTAACCTCCCTTCGGCTCACCACCACAGCACACAGCCACATCTCCAGCAACAGGTAATAATACTTAAATCTTTTTTTGAAACATTGTCATAATGCTAAAATGAATGTTTTCAACATTTTCTTTACAAGTTTTGAGAAATTGGTAATAAAAAAAAAATTAAGAATGCAGTATGGCAAAGCTTTATGTTCTTTGGCCAGAAATATTGTCTATTCAGTTTGTGAATATTTTGAGGAAGAAAGTGTGAAACAGCAACCTGTTATTGACATTAATAAAGTGGTTGAAAGAACTGGGATTGCAACCAATATTTCTATATCGACCATAAAAGGAATATGAGTGAAACATAGGAAAATCATAGAAGGTGGGCATTTCAGATCACCAAAAAAGAACCAAACAGCACAACGGATCATATTCGATGATTCTGACAAAGCTCTACTTAGGAGAATTATACACAATTATTATACTGAGAAAAAGGAAGTCCCAATAGTTCATAAACTTTTAAAAGAAATGCAATCAGCAACTGGTTTTGAAGGAAAGGAAGAATATTTAAAAAGACAGTTAAAAAAAATCAGATTTATATTTAAAAACTGTCAATCTAACAGATGCATTTTAGTTGAAAAACCACTCGATGTTGCAGCTAGATGAAAATATTTACGTTCAATTAGAAGAGCCAGAAATGATGGAAAGCCCATAATATTTTTTGATGAAATGTATATTCATTCAACAACAATAGTGCAAAAATGTTGGCAGGATAAATCAGAAAAAGGTGTTTTACAGTCTTGTAATAAAGGTTCATGATTCATAATTGTTCATGCAGGTGGTGAAAATGGCTTCATAAAAAATGCAGGCTTAATATTTAAATCCGGTAAAAACACTGGTGACTATCATAATGACATGAATGCAACTAATTTTGAAAAATGGATTACAGAAAAACTGCTTCCAAATTTGCCATCTGAATCTACTGTGATGATGGATGGATAACGCATCATATCATAATGTACAAATATCAAAAATATCTAATATTACATCACAAAAAAATGAAATTCAAGAATGGTTAATCAATCATAATATCCAATACCAAGAAAATCTACTGAAAGCAGAATTATTAGAGTTAGACAAAAACAAACCTGCAAAAGAGTTTGCTATTGACAAATTATTACAGCAACATGGCCATAGTATTGTAAGGTTGCCTCCATACCATCCAGATCTAAATCCGATAGAACTGATATGGAAACAGATGACAGACAGCTAAAAATCAAAATGTCTTAATTCTGTCCAAATATGATTTAATTCACTTATGCAAACAAGTATTTAAAGATTTAGATGAAGAATGTTGGTCTGCTGCATACAATCATGTTAAAGATATGGAAAATAATTACTGAACCAAAGATGCCATTGAAACTGTGATAGAACAATTAATTATTGAAGTGGAGAATGATGTGAACGATTTGTGGAGTGATAGCAATAAGAAATAAACCTTGTTTCATACCAAGATTGTAATTATTAAAAATAAATTGCTGTAAAGTGATTATAAGAAATAAAATATTTAATTCCATTCTAAAACAGTCTTTATTTCATAAATTCATAAATTAAAATTACATAATATGTATATAATTTTTTTCAATAATATTTTATATAGATGTGATAGTTATATACAGGATGATCAGAATGGACCACACAATAATCAGACCAAGCAATTCCTTGTCTGAAATAAAACAAAGTATTAGAAAATTCAAATGGCCAGAAAATAGCAACAGTTATTGCTATTTTTGTACTTTTACCAGAAGTGACATAATGAAACTTTCGTTCTGAATATCTCAGAACTGCCACGTCAAATTGGAAAACAGTTATTAGATTTTTGTTTGGTTTGAGACAAGGAATTGCATGGTGGGATTATTGTGTGGTCAAATCTGACCACCCTATATAAATAAATTAATAAAATTCTAAGCAGTCATTTTTATTTATACCTAATATCAATTTTCATTTCATTTAGTAAACAAGATTAACAAATAACTGAAAAATCAAACAATCAATCAAACATTGTATTGTTTTCTCGTTGCCAACAATACAATATTAATAAAAAAGACTGTTATACAAAGTGGCATGGAAATAATATATTTTTAAAATAATATACATCGCTCTAATCTTAATTTGATTGAAAAATCAAAGTTTCCATCGAATATATTAGTGACTAGCAACTCCCTCACAGTAATTTGCTTAGAGTTAAAATTTTATTACTGTCACGTGATAATGACTGACAATGAATACTCCTACCCTTTAACAACTTTCAAACCTGCTATTTTTGACAATGAACTTTCTGCTGCAGAGCTCAACTCTTCGGTGGTTGACTATACAAAGTGATATTGTCTTTATGAAATGTTGAAAACATTCATGATCCACAATTTTCAATAGCTTATTATCTTTATGCACCATAGCTTCATTTACCTTGTTTTCTGCTGGCATTTGATTTGAACTTCTCAATGCTCCTAAATGCCTCTTTGTTTTCTTGGGAGAGGTTGTGATGATGATACTTTGTCAATATCTTGACATTTTTTTCTTTCTGCAATTCTTTCTGAACTCCAAGAACTTATGGATGTTTCCTTTCAAGATGACACCTTAAATTCATGGTATTATCAGTAGTTTTCAGTTCTTTTAAACAATATATGCAAATTGCAAAATTACTTTTATTTTTACCAAAATGTTGCCACAAAAAGCTTTTCCAAGGCGTACTTACTGAGCTACAAAGGCATGAATACTTTGAAATAAAAAAAAAATTGAGTGCATTTTGAATATTAATTAAATGATGATGATAAATTATCTCACATGACAAACCAAGGTACTAAATCAATATTGCCAGATGGATTGTTTAATTTACCTAATGCAAAATTAAAATTTAAATAAAATCATCACCAATTATTAAAAATTCCATTTATAAAAATATTACATAATATTCCTTAACGAATATCAATGTACCAAAACATTGATGTTTGATGTTCAGCACTATTTCTTATTTTACAAGCATGCTTCAAGAATGAATTAACTAATAAAATTGAGAATACTTATATTAAAAGAGGTGAGACTTGATAAAATTGCAATAAATCATCAAAAACTGCTTAAAGATTGCAAACGTATAACTTCAAAAATCAAGCATTAAATAGCAGTGTCCAATAAGAATTATTTTAATAATAAATTGTTTTTGGTTAATAAAACTATCAGCTAAAAAATATATACAGGAGAACAAATCACACAAAAAAACACACTTGTTCTAAACTTATAAATTCAAAATGAAGTAAGTGCTCCAATAACATTAACATATATGCTTACTATATTATGATAAAAATAACAAATAATATACTCAAATGCATCATGAAACTATTGAAATGATAGTAAAGTAAAATAAATACTTAATATGTAACAAGACACATAAAGTGAAACATTAACTGATAAAAGATTATAGTAATAAGGACCAACCAAAAACTGTTAAATATTAAATATTACTTACTTGTTAGTACATCATACTTCCAGACTGTTAAAAGGTTATTACCTGGGTGCTTATTAATCATGTTCATGAAACTAGCTCTTATAAAAATCTGTAGGAATTCCCTTTATAGTATTAATGTCTCACAACCTTTGCTGTTCCAAGTTAGGAAGTTTATGGACATAATATAGAAACTATGTAATGCAATTTTCATACTCCATGTTTTTAAAACACTTTCATATTCATATAGCTTATCCTTGAAATTTCTTTTCTTCATTCTGACATATTCTTTAGGTCTCTGGAAATTGTTATTATATAAGGATATAACATAAAACTCAGATTTTTCCTCCTCTGTATATTATAGAGGAGGAAAAGTCAGAGTTTTATGTTATACCTATATATAATGAGGACCTCCAGAGGCACAAAAAATATCTGAGTGATGAAAAAAGAAAAAATGAAGAAAGAAAGAAAAGTATTTCTCCTCCTCTGTAATATACAAAGGAGAAATGCTGTTTATTGCTTAATTTCTGAAGTTTATTTATTGATAAATTGCTCAAAATAAGTAAATTTATAGAAATTTTTCACAAATTCTATTATAGCTAGACTAATACATTTTATAAAATATAGAATATTGCTTACACCATCATGTTGCTCGTGCTAATCAATCAATGCTATCTCTGTAATCAATGAAAATTTTTAAAATTTTCAAATTTATTTGAATATTGCAATATCCATTTGATACCATAATGAAATTTCTACAAACAGATAGAATATTTGAAAAGCATTTCCAAAAATATTTCCATAATATTTTTGAATCATTAGTTTCCAAATAACAAGGATTTAAATAAAGCCATATCTAGAAATCATATAAATGTATGCAAATTTCTATATAAAATATTATAGTTGACAAACTAAACAAAAAAAAAAATGAAATTTAGGGTTTTTAGTGCATTTTCACATAAAAAAAAAAAAAAAAAAAAACTGCATCCAAATC
>WUQG02060358.1:0-10014 GCA_011317285.2 Androctonus mauritanicus | reverse complement strand
TCCAAATTTATTTAGTTAATTATTAATCCAATAGATGGTGGCACCATAGTTCAAATTAAATATTAATTATTAATTTATAGTTTAATTCCAAATTTATTCACCAGGGGGAGTTAGTGCTTTTTCGGATTATACATTTGGTTTATGGTGATTAATCCCCTGTGTCGTTGGTTAGTAATGATTAGTTAATAATTTAAGAAAATGTTGAGGAAAAAATAAAATTTCAAAAAATGTTTACATTGTTAGAAAGAGAACAAAAAAAGTAATAAATACTGACATTTTCAAAAGATTTTGATGAAAATAAAGCGAGGTTTCACAAATTTAATTTTTTTATTTTCGCATATTAATTAGGCTTAATTTATAAAAGTAGTTGGTAGCAAAAGGAAAGAAGGTTGTACATCTGTGAATGACAATCCCAGCCAAGGTAGCTCCAAGCCAATTGCAGTTGTTCCCATGAGCATTCAATGAATGGAATGCCTGATCCTTAAAAATTGACAGATAACTTGTAGAAGAGGTACATCTTTCTGTGGAATTGTAAGCTCAATCATTCATGAATACCTGCATTTTACGAAGATTAGTGCATGGTGTGTACTCAGACAGCTCTCAGCCTTCAATTGGAACAGAAGATTGCAAATTTGCACTGAGTTAGAGAGATGTTTTGTAAGGGAAGCTCAAGATTTTCTGGATTGCCTGGTCACTTGTGATGAAATCTTGGTGCATCATTTCATCCTTGAATCAAAAACATGCATCAAAACAATGGAAGCATAAAGACTCATCACTTAAAATCCAAACAATTGCATCTGCTGGTAAAGCTATGGCCAGTATTTTTTGGGACAAAAATGGCATCAGTCATGTGGATTTTGTACCCCATGATGTCAACATCAATAGTGAATACTACTGTCAATTTCTATGAGATGTACATAATATTCTCAAGAAAAAATACCTGATTTGATTAATAAAGCTGCTCTTTTTCTGTAGGATAATGCATGACCTCATACTGCCCACCATACCACTTGCACTTTACAGAAACTTGGCTGGGAGATACTACTATATCCCCTTAGTCCTGATCTCTCTCCAAATGATTTCCATCTGTTTGGACCATTAAAGGTGTTCTTGAGATGCTAGTGTTTCTGCAGTGATGGTGACATGAAGCAGGCAGTCCTATCATGATTCTGGTGCATGGTTCTAGCAAATCTTTCTATGCTGACAGTGTTCAAACACTAGTAAAATGTTGGAGTAAGTGCATTAGTGAAATAGGGGATTACATCAAGAAGTAAAGGTAGTTTTCACTCACAGTAATGTGTTTTGTTATTCTGTACTGTCAAAAGTCCCAGTTTGATTTTATGTTTGAGTAATAAGAATTGCTAAAAAAATTTTATTTTTTTTATTTTACTAAATCCTTAAAATTTTTTAAGATTATATGGAATTATATACATATTTATATGCTTTCAATTTCTTCATATAACTGTAAGAAATTTCAAATAAAATTCCCATTACAAATCTTAGAATCATATTTATATTTTACTAATTTACTTAAAAACAAATGATTTTTTATATAAACTATATTTATGATTTTTATTGATTTTATTAATATAAAAATTTTAACAGATCTTCCAGTACCTAAATCCACATGGTTAGAAGAAACAAGCGAGATGAAAGCAAGGTGAATTTGCATTTTATATTCATAAAATTTAATTAAAAATATATTTTAGTTATTACAGAATTATTTTTTTTTTATAGTTCTGCTAAAACTTCTCAAGTATATGAATTAGAAAATACAGTCTGGAGGCTTCAGCAAGATTTAGTGAAAGTAAATATAATCTATATTTGATAAATATTACAAAATTGTGGATTAATATTTAAAAAAAATTTCTTTAAATATTTAATGGTAAATTTGAAATAATCCAGTTTTCTTACTCAGTAAACCTCAATAAAGACTCTAAATTTGAAATATATATTTTATGATTAAAATTTATCCAAATTAGCAGTTCCACTTAATGAAACTGATTCATTATATTTCATAATTACAATTTAAAATATTAAAATATTTTTTCTAATTTATTCATTAAATATTAATTAAATATATTTTATTTTTAACTGTGTATTTTAAAATATATCATATTGGAATATATTTTAATAAAATACAATATATACAATCTAAAATTTGTTAAGATAATTATGTATAGATCATATAAAATATATTTTTGCATCATGGGACTAACTTATAAGCACATATATTTCATAATATTTATGAAATTATAAATTTAATCCAATATTGTAATTATTTTAATATATAGAGATATTCCAACTTTTGACAGGGATATGTTCTAAATTTTCAGTAATAATTCAGATTATTATACAAAAGTCCAAATTAGCTTATTGCACCTTAAAAGAAAATTATAGCTGCAGGAGTGCTTTCAGGCTGGACTGCCCTTCAGCTGCACAGAGAAAGTGAGTATTAACAGAGAGCAGAACATTTTGTATAAACAAGTAATAAATTGTAATGTCAACTCTGAGTATTGGAGAAACAGTAAAAAAAAAATAGGTTGTACATATGAGATAAAAAATTGTTGTGCAACAGGAATGGAGATAGGGCAGTAATAAATACAAATGTTTAAATTTGCAGCATTTTAGTATTGTAGATATGCTGATTAATCAAGAACTTCATGCACTAGGTAAAGAATTCTTATCCCTAGAATTAGACTTTTGTCCTAGCTATGGAGGTAAATGTTTCAAATCAGGCAAAAGTTGGACCTCAGTTTGTTAGAACATAGCAAGTTGATGATTTTAGCATCATCTCATTTAACAGTCAAGTCTCCCAAGTAGATTGCTTGTGTGAGAGCAGTGTTTTCCATATTGTTTTTTACATCATAAATGAACTTAAGATTCTCAGGAAGGATTCTTGGCTCATGAATACCTTGGCAGTAAATTCAAAAGCCTGGACACCAGATCCACACAAACATCTTAAAATTTGCAACACTTTATACACTTCTGCTGATGTCACCACACTCAACCAGGAAGCTCTGACCAAACACTTCCTCTCTATTCCATGTCACTCCATGTGCTGTGAGATTATTAGTGAAGTTAACACAAATCATGCTTACTACATCTCCAAAAAAAAGGAATGCCATGATTTTCCAACAGGTCCATTACAACAAAGAAGTTAGGCCTAATGCTGAGAAGTGCAGGATATACAGGATACTGTTATTTGATTCTGTGACCGGTTTGATAAGCCACATTGGAATAATTAGGTGATGCCTAGAAGAACATATACACCAGCACCAATATGATGTAAAAAACAATAAGGAAAATACTGCTCTCCCACAAATGGCCTACTCAAGAGACTATACTGTTAAATTGGATGACATTAAAATCATAGATTCACAGTGTTCTAATGAATTGAAGTCCAACTTTCATGAGGTTTGGAACATTTACTTCTTAGCAAGGAAGAAAGTCTAATTCTTGGTATAAGGATTCTATACCCAGTGTTTGGAGTTTTTGATTAATCAATGTATCTACAGTATTTAAGTGCCTCAAACATAGGGCAGTAACTAATACAAATGTTTATCTCCATTCCTGTTGCACAACATTTTATTATCTCATGTATACAATCTATTTGTTCTCATTGTTACCCTGACACTCAGGGTTGACTTCACAATTTATTCTTGTTTATATAGATCAATTTATTCTTGTTCTCTATTTACCACTCACTTTCTTTGTGCAGCTGAAGAGAGGCAGTCCAATCCAAAAGCACTCTTGCATCTATAATTTTCTTTTAAGGTCTGATAAGCTAGTTTTATATTAATTTAGGGCCTAATTGTTAATTTAGTTTATTATTATAACTATGAACACAATGAATTATGTATATTTATGAATTTTTCAATGAATTTGCTTTTATAAACTTCTCATAAATGCAATAATATGAATGAAGATAGTTTTGTAATCATAAAAATTCAGAATAGTCAACAAATTTTTTAAAAGAAATATGCTATAATATAATTGAATAAACATTGTTCATTATTTTTTATAATGAGGAAAATATACATTTTAACCTTGCCAATAATTTATGTAGATACATATAATAAGAATAAATCAATATAATAACAAAAATATATAGAATAGAAGTCAAAACAAAAATAGAATATATTGTAAAATTATATTCACATACAAAGATTAGGAATGAAAATAAACTTAATAAATATCTATTTATTAAACCTGTATTATGCTTCTAATTGAAAATGAAATTAAATCTAAACTTGCAAAGTTGTAATATTCAAAACTATCAATAAATCTAAAGGTATACAGTGAAACCTCACCTAACGGACACCCCTCAATAATGGACACTTTGTAATTCCCCTGCAGTAATACACGGATGTCTATGGGAGCATCCCCCCTCAAAAGTGGACACTCTCAATAATGGATACAGACATTTAAATTTCGTTAATAACAGACAATAAAAACTAATAAAAGTACCATATTACAGCTCAAAATTGAAAGACGAATGAAAATCATGAAAAAAATTTTTTATTTTTAATAGTGATTCCATAGAATTGAAATTAATAGCGGAAGTAGAAATGCATTTGGAGAATGAAGTTCAAAAACATAAAATAAAACAAAGTAAGATGTCAGATTTTTCCCCAAAGTGTAGAATAGTGTATACACTCTTGAGATTACATTCATATTTTATAAGTTTTCAAGTTTTATAATAATACCGTATCAATAAGTAGCATTCAAAATATTAATTTATAATCTATCTTCTTTATGTAAATTATATATTTGTTTTAATTTCTTTACTGTTTCAAGCTATATTTGTTTATTGTTTGTATGTTGGTATTGCGAAAGATAGTATAAATAAATAAATAATGATTAAAATAAACATTTAATGCTAAATTTATCAACTTTGTTACTCATATAACACGAAAATTCGTATCTTGCTAAATCACACTAAACGAAAAAATGGATGGCTCAGATGGCCATTATCCTCAATAGCCGACAAATTTCTGTTCCCCAGAGGTGTCCGCTATTGAGAGGTTTCACTGTATATGGAATACAGAAAATATATAAAGCCATCAGTTTCTCTTTGACTAGTAAGTAGTATGTCTTTTGGCATTAGCAGGACTGCTATATTTATTAGGAATAAATATAGCAGTCCTCCTTCTCAATTATATTATTAAAAATATGAAAATATTTGTGAAAATATATGAAAATATTAAAAATATTAATTGATTAGAAATGTCACAAATAATATCGAAAATGTATACACCTATCTTTTTTAACAAATAAACATGATTACCACAACTGTCAGTTAATATTAAATGGAAATAAAGTGACACTCAATATTTCTGATTAACAAATTGTGCATTTTCTGATTTGATTCATTTTATATAAATGAGATTATTATTATTCAGCTAATTTCAGATATCATATTTACCCTTAATTTTATAATTTAATGTAAACATTCATCCATTCATTGAGTTAACCAATTTGGAACTAATATAAACATTGCCATCTGCAATTTATTGATTCATTTTATAAAAATACTAAAATGTTTTATAAAAAGGACTTTTTAACATATATTTATTTTTAAAAGCATTAAATTTACACTAATTTACATAAAAACTCACTAAAATAGCATGCATATTTGTGTAGAATTTTAAATATACTAACAACAAAAAAAGGAATTACAGTTAGTGCAAAAAAGACATTAAGTTCTGCTAATAGCATAACTAATATTTAAACTAACTGCTGATAACAGGAATAAACATAATACTTCAAAATAATAGCATTAAACAGCAATTGATAAATAATAACTTAATCTAATGAAACATTTTTGGTTGATAAACAACCATCTTCAGCATCAAGAACAGAATTAAATGGAATACAAAATACTTTGTATTTCATTTAATTCTGCTCTTGATGCTGAAGTGGTTGTTTATTAATTGAAAACATCTCATTAAATTAAGTTATTATTTATCAATTACTGTTGAGTGCTATTATTTTGAAGTATAATATTAAGTTCAGCATTATACATGGAGGAGGCAATTAAAGATTCTAAATGGATAGGGCTCAATCAACTTGGCTTGTATATAGACCTATCCAGTTTCCAGTATGCCATTGTATAGATCAAGGGTGGCCAAACTTCATGTCACTACAAACCATATAAGAAAATCTCAAATGCTTGAAAGCTGCAATCAGTTTCCTTCTGGATCAATAAGAGCCCTATCAGTTTTTTCAGGTAATCTTAACAATGGTTTCAAATATTGTTTATTATATTTCACATGCATTTATTTTGTATAGACTACTTTTTATAATAGATGAACAAATTACAAATATATTATTTTTTAAAATTAAATAGATATTTTCTCCATATTAACGTAATTATTGACTTTCATGATATGGAACACATCAAAAGGTACCAAAAAGCCACATGTAGCTTGCGAGCTGCAATTTGGCCACTCTGAGTATAGAATTTCAATTCTGACTGTTGTAATAAGTTAATTGAAATATAACTTTAAATAAATTTCATTTTACAGTTGTAAATATATATTAATGAACAAAAATTATGAAAATTTGCATTAATATATTTATAAAAATAAAAAGAAATAAATTTATCATATTTAAACTAATTGTCTTAAAACTGCACTTTATAAATATTCAATTATATTTAATAATTCTAAATGAAAGACTAACTTGTGTTTGCATCTAGAAAAGTTAAACTGATAATGTAAATCAGATTTAATACTAGGCCAACCAGAGGAAAAAGGACTAAAATGTTTGACCATTAAAAAAAAAAAAAAATTAAATTTCTGACCTAGAAGTTTGATTGATATAAAAAATTTAAAAACTATTTTATTAAATACAATATATATGATAATACTTACCATTTATCACATTATTTTCTGATTCTAAGAAATTTTCTGAATTTTGTTCTTCCTAAAACAGAATATGGGAATTAAATATTAAAATCAAAATGTGAAAATTTAATATATACATTTTTTAGATAAATAGTAGATTCTGATAATTTAATACTAATGTTACTCAAGCAGTTTTTTGTTTTTTTAACTCCACATACCAATTATTATTAATTACTGTGAGGCAATTCAGACCCTATTACAGGCATCTGTAGAGAAGTCAACTGAGATAGGAGAGGACACAAATTAACAGGCCAGGACTGAATCTCTCATATAAATTTTCCAAATAAAAGATCTTGATTTTGATGGTTATGATAGAAAGCTAAAAAATTTTTATGTGGTCAATCTATCCAATTCTAGTATTAACAGATCCAAAGTAAGTATTATTTGCAGAATTTTTTATATTGTAAATTATTTACTAGTATTTAGTATAGGATTCATTAAGTTATATTTCTTGCATATTTCAATTGAAAAATGGCTATTCAAATTTCCAATTAAATTCAATATAGAAGACTATTTTTAAAAATTTATATACTTAAAATTTAATTAAAATTGATTAAAAGAGGATCATGGTTTCCCCATAGCAAGTAGTGTTAAGTTTAATTCAGAAAATAAAATATGCACTCTAAATGGATATATAATGATTATCATTAATTACTTCTATGTAAGTGGCTGAGGAAAGCCAACTTGTATAGAATAATACTGCCTGAATAATAATATATAATAATAAATTTATAATTTCTTGAAAGAATTCTTTTTTTACTACAATATTCTTAACACTTCATATTAATCAAATTTCATAGAGAGACAAATTTAATTATCAATTAATAGTGTTAGCCCTAAGTTTTCTATCATATCAAACAAAAAAATCTTTTGGCTATCTGGTATGAATTTTTTCTTGGCTTTTCGGACATCTTATTGCTGAAAATGTGCTGTCTCAAGCATGTATAGTACTTGTTTTGCTGGTGCCTAAAATTGCATCTACAAAGTATTCAATAATTTTTCATTATAACATGAGGCCTGGGGTGAATGTTTTGCTCAAATTTAAAGGCACTCTGTCTAACACTATTTGGAATTTAGCAGCACTACATTAATGAATATGCCAGAAGAGTCAATGTTAAATGCCTAAATATCTAATGCATCTCATAAGTTAGATGCAGTACTGTCATTCAGCCAATTTACTTGAACCAATTGATAAAATTTGTTAGGTTCACCAAACTATTTGTCATGAAGACAGAAAATGAAAAATCACAATTAAATTCTTGCAAGCTTGCTAAATGTTATAAATATAGTCAAAAACAAGCACTACTCCAGAAGTATCAAAGCAAAAAAAAAATTTAATCTCAAACATTTTCAGTTAATAGAACTAATCATCTTCAGCTTACATAAAACAGATGCAGGAAAATACATAATTATGAAAAGAATATTCATTCTAAAGGGTACAAATTTAAAAAATGAAGAACATGCTTCATTATTACAATGTTAATGCATGTGCATAAAACAAACTTACAACTGTATTTACTGAACAATATCAAATATTAAACTTTTATACGTTAATAAATAGTGAAAGTTAGCATTATAAAAACTATCATGAGTGACACATGAACTTATGTGAAATACTGAAATTATTACAATTGCTTAAGCTGATATATACTTTATATCAGTTCTTAAATACTATAATGTATGCCATATTTCTATGCCATTGAAAGGCTATCTCCTGGATGATGATTATGTTCTTAAAACAGGATCTTTCAAAAATTTCTAAAAACTCAGATATTAAGCTTTCTCTCAATTTTTCATATGGTCTTACAATTCTTACATGATCTCAGTCAACATGTATGTTATGTTCATAAAATTGCTTATATAATGCAGTTCTCATATTTCTCACTTTCAAGTCATTTTTATATTCAAACCAGTCTGCTTTCAAGTTTCTTTTTGCTATACCAACATTTTCTTCATCCTCAGGAGATCCTTATTATACTAGGCGATGACATAAATACCCTCAAATAACTGCAGTTGTAATCTTGTGTATGCACATACAGTAATATTGTAATAATGAATCCATGCTTTGTTTTTTGAAATTTGTATCTTTAGAATGAATGTTCTTTTTAAGTATTTCCTGTATCTGTTTTATACAAGCTGAAGATGATTAGTTCTATTAATCAAAAACGTTTCTGAGATTGTGTTTTTGTTTGATACTACTGGGTTAATGCTTGTTTTTAACTGAATTCATGCAGTAGGCAGTTTTGTTTGGTAGTAGCCTATATTCTAAATGTTTTGCAGTGTAAGTGAAATGAAATAAAAACAATTATAGGTGCCATGAGCACAATTCATTGAATGTTGTACATAATTACAGTAGTATACTTGAAAATAATCTGTTCCAATTGAAACAATGACTTCTTTCACTCACAACTTTGTGCAAGAATATTAAACAATGAAAATATGTATATTAAAATAGCATTATAAATAGTGTCATGCCTATTTTAAATATTTTTTTTTGAAAAAAAAAAAAATAGATAGAACAAGTTAATTATTTTGAATGACAGCACTGTTTTATATGTATATTTTTATTCATTTTAATTTGGATGGACTGGCTAAAATAATACAAGATATTAATGAATAAACATATCACAACATTGATAACAGGCATTTATCAGCTTCCAAAATTATCAATTGGATAGTACCACAATTGAGTTTCCAAACCTGATGATTGCAGTTCAGCTATTAAACATCAAATTATTGGATTTGCCAGACTATCAAATGCCAGATTATCAATATTGATTAATTTATATAATTAATCAATTGTAAAATATTGATATTAATTATATAAATAAATATCAAATGCTTAAACAATAATCTGATTATATTTATCTATTTATTATTTTTATTATTCCAGAACAATAATAATTCATAGTAATTAATATTTTAAATTAACCATAGTTCACTAAGTATTCATATTCTTTATTGATGTCTCTTAGCCTATATTCTTCATATCCTAAGCAGTGGCGTAGCGAGCATAACTGGTGCCCGGGGCACGATACCTTTTTGGCACCCCCCGAAAAACATACACTGTTAATAATTTCATTCATATACTGTTCACTGAATA
>WUQG02060336.1:0-10015 GCA_011317285.2 Androctonus mauritanicus | reverse complement strand
CGGTATTTGTTCCCACCGATTCGGTCCAGTTAGCATCTTCTGTAACATCCATCCCTTCTTTCGTGGCATTCATCAGTCGACACTCCTTTTTGTGTCGATAGTCGCTTCTCAATAAAATGGAGGCGGTGGTAATTACCAAAGGGAGAGGGAAAATTTTCCGGCCGGCTATTTATAAACTGGGTTTAAAGTCCCGTCACTCCGCTAAATAGAAAATGGCCAACTGGTGACAACTGTTACCCACCGTTAAAAACGACAGATAATTTAAATGGCGTCAGCGCTGCCAGGAGGATTATTAGTCTGGCTTTTTTGGCCATTAACACTCTTGGCCCGGGACTCACCACTGTATCTAATTCCTCAGCCGGAATTAGGTAGAGAAGTGACTCCCGGGTATTAATAGCGTCAAAATTAGACTCTCTTCCGGGATTTCCCAGCGAAAAATTTCGTATATTTGTACGATTTAAATGTAAAATAGGTGGAAGAAGTAGAGTTAGGCGTTTGAGTCTAGGAAGGAAAGAGACGGCGGACTATTCAGTAGAAAAGCCGAAGACGTGTCCAGCCCGCGTGACGGTAAAGAAGCCCAGGCGGAATGATTTCCGCAAATCAACTGTTGGGAGCAAATACCGTTTTGTAATTATGGAGGGATTTCCGAAAGACGAATGCGATTTCAATACTTAAAAAGAAATGGCTAGAACAACATTCGATACTAACGCGTGTTATTAAAGAATAAATAGAAAGAAGATTTTGTTTCCTATTCCCAACATATTTCTCATTACTCAGTAATAGAATGTTACCCAACAAAATCACTCGATACAATAAATCGCTTAATCTCCGCCATAAAGCACAAATAATTTTACCGGGCAGACACAATCTCCGCTAAAGTCCCAGCGGAATTTTAATTTACTCTCGTCCTTCTCTTGACCAATCATCTCCCAGAATTAAAGTCGTTGGCTGGGTCACGCCGACTTTTTATTAATAAACTAGTAAGTCTGTCCAAACAGTGGTCAGATTAGTTCATTCTTCCGATCAGAACTGCAGACCACCTGTTGAGCTGCGTTTAAGTTGGAGGATGGATAGACCAGAACTGACAATAAGAAAGTCGATTCGGGCCCACCAAATATTCCGACGCGTTGACGTGGGTGGCTGGGAAATAACTCTTTGGCCAAAACTGAAAAAAGGAAATAATGTCGAATGATCGTAGGCTACTCGAGAAAGAAACTAATTACTCTTTTTGTCGGCGCTGATCGATTATCTTCGGTCTTTGGCTTCATATTTAATTCATTATGCGGATTTCTCAATTATCCGAGTCAATTTAATATTTTATTTAGTTTCTACTAAATTATTATAGTTTAGTTACAAATTTTTATTATTCAATTTACGTAAATGCCATCCCATTCGAAAACGTGGTTACCTTTCTTTTTAATCCACAACTTTTTACACTTTCTTCCGACTAAATATTCATGCGGATGATATTCCTCCCCCATTTACCATATGCTAAATTATAGGCTATATTTCTTATAAGTCTCAGCTGCTTACTTCTTTTTTCGGATAAATTCTTTATAACGTTTTAAACTAGAAATGGTGCCATTGGTGATTAATGTTCGTGTTTAATTCCTTGATCCTGGCTAATAATGTAATTATTTTTTGTCTGTATTAATGTTGTAGGCCGGATGGTCGCCTGGTAATGCTGTAGTTTACCACCCCTAAGAATTCGGATCCCAAACCTCCAGTTTTTCAGCGGGGGTCTGGCCTGGCCCGGCCCGTCGAATCCCATCCTTCAACCTTCCGGTTGATCCCGTCATGGATGTCAGCCAGTCTATCATGAGCTCTACCAGTGGTGGCCGCCAGATAAAGTATATCCTTGTGCCAAATGGCGATTTAACTGCGCTAAGCTAACTTATACTAACGTTGCCTACGTTTCTTGGTATTATTCTTCGAAATGATGTATAGAATTTAAAAATATCTACTTGAACCAATTAGGGTTTTTATTGATACGTAACCTGGACTTCATCGTAATATTTCGTCTGGTCCACCTCAAAATTCGAATTTAGACAATGACGATAAAAATGTTTATTCCACTCGTATCAATAATGTTTTCTATCGAACTTTCTTCCAGAAATATGTGTTGAAACATTATACTCATTTTGTACCATTGGGCGTATCATCTACAGAAAGAATTTTTTCGAGACATCAACATGACTTACTAATTTAGCCGAAGTTGGATCTCTTTATATAACGGTTAAGTTCTTTCTTGAAAAATAGAGTTATCTGCCAGGCTTCTACAGTTTTTTTAGAGTTTCACAATGATCAGATCCTTTCTACATATTTAATTATTACCATCTTGAGAAAATCTGCTTAATTCTATATTCAAAAACATTTGTTATTCGTATAAACAAACTTTATTGATTAAATTCCCTAAAACGGGATGGTTAACGTCAGTAATTCTTAATTTATATAAATTTTTTGTTAGTTAAGTATTTGAATTTAATTTGCTAAAAGAAGATAACATCGTTTTTCAGAAGCGAAATATTTTGGAATTTATGGCCCCGAAATTTAATAAAACCGATTTTTTTATTATCAATAATATTCTACAATTATATACCTAGGCCGAGTCACCACACTTGTTTACGTGTGATTTTTATGAGGCAGAAATGATATACGTGTAGACGAAAAATTTTTTTATGACGACGATTCGACCAGCAATATTAAGGTGCAGAAACCATCATTACCAAGATTCTGCAACTGTTGCTATTTTCACCAGTTGGAACATTTCAAATAGCCTAGAGCGAATATTAACAAGTTTTCTCATCATTACGTCGATCATTTATTGACCTAAAGCTGCATCTTCAATTCGATAGAAAATATTTTTGGCGTAATTGAAACGTAAAGAGAAAAAAATCTGTTCGATTTACAGAAGCATTTTTCCTGCGGTGTGGCGAATTAGTAGTCTCCTGCTAGACTCTGACGTATTAGGAATTTGCTGACACGTGTAATATGAATAATTAGATCACGTTTTAGGGCCAGATCAAAGGTTGATGGTAATGTATGAGTGCCACCCCCTATATACTTAACTCTTTCATTCATCATTTTGATAGTTTCCATCCAAAATTTTGATTCTATTATCTTATCGCCATCAATCTGAACAAGGGGAGAAAGATAAAGTCCCTTTAAACTTGATTGATAATTGCCAGACGTTTATAAATAGCCTAAAATCTATTCTTACATTTTACCGGAGAATCATTTGCTCTAAGTACGTTACGGCATCAATCAAACATTCTATTTTGGCCACTTACATATAGTCGAGTATTATAATTCGGTTATAATGCGATAATATTGTGTAAGTAAGCGAGAAAATGAGCTTGTTAAGATACTTCGTTTTGTCATTGTCTAAGAATAGGTTTAATACTTGACGTAACATTGTTAACCTAATGGGAATATGATGTATGAACAAACTAACTTTAGAAATTGTAATGTCACCCTATTAAGATTCATTTGGTTACCTTGTCGACTTACCTACTTCATTTGTAAAGCGTAATAAATGTTTCTCTTACTTCATAGAAAATTTTCAACAAACTTCTAATTATTCTTCTTAATTTAATCTCCAGTTAAATCGAATTAAATTTAATAAGATAAGTGCTTTAAAAATAATTAAAGACTTTGTTAGAAGAAGAATGATTCCTCGTTTATGATCCCTTCGGAATACCTCTGACAAATATGCCTTTTGGGATATTTATTTTACAATTAAAGAATCTTCTGGAAAATTGTTTGGCTGAAACCATTATTTCTATCGAATTTAAAAGGTGATAGTGAGCAGGCAGCGCATGGTTATTACAACTTTATCATCGACTCTGGAGAAACTCACTTGTTGAACTTTAATTATTCCCATTTAAAATACTTAACTACGGTTAAAAAGTTTCTCTTCCTTCCGAGACCCAGTTATTTAACCCATTCAAAACTTTACTGGGACTACTTATTCGCTTGTCCCAGCTGCAAAACTCGTTGACAGTTGGCGTACTAGGCTGTGTAATATCCTTACGTGATTGGTTGTAGTCCGCTATCATCAATCAAGAACTCTCCACCCCCTCATACGGTAAACCACAATTCCTATGTGTTGTACTTTCGTGTCAGACTGTGTGGAAACTAAAGTAATTACTTCAGCCACTCCGGAAGAAAGAGTAACTGTTGTAAGTGACAGTTAGCAGACAGCGAATCAGTCTTTTAGTTCCGACTATGTGAGTCACTTTAATGATTAAATCTCTTCCACCAGTGTGCCAATACAATTGTTGAGTGTTAAGATTTTTCTCCCAAGATTCGCGTTCATATAGACCAACTCCGATGGTAGAAACTTTATCGCCGATCCGAAGTGCTTAGTTGGTGTAAATACGCTTAATGTGGTATTAAGTAAATCCAATTTGTTAGCGAAACTCAGGAGATTACGAATTATAGAAGCGCTATCAATGCCAACAATAAAAATGAAAATTATAGTTTATACCGTTAGCAGATAATGGAAGTGGAATATCCAATGGAGAATAACCTTTCATTTATAATTACTTCTGATAACTACCCGAGTTGTTTAGTCATTTCTTGAAACTGAAATTACACGTATTTCGTAACTGCGTATCGATTGGTCGCATTTTAGTTATCCATCTGAAATGTTGTTAAAATTTCTTGCGAGTAAAACGGGCAAAGCCAGATTTCCCAAACGAAAACGATTCGATGCTGGAGAAAACAAGAAAACTCCACTCCAATCCGTTTATTATAAGGAAAAATTTTTGTTTTTTAAAAGAGAAAATATTAATTTTTTCTCGGTAACTCGATCAAACTGCGCTTAGTGTACTTCTTTTAATGACGACTCTCGTTTTAAATGGGAATGGAATACTAGTACAGCTTGGAAGTGTTTTATAATATTATTGTCGTTTCGGACAATAATTATCTCGTTAACATATATTCAAATATTCGCCAGAAAAACAAAGGAGTGTTGCAGATTACGGAAACACTGTCTGTGTCGGATCTCGACGAAGACATTAGCATTTAGGGAGACAAACGGAAGAGAAAAAATGCGACATGTCGCGCAATACAGTCCAATTCCATTAGGCAACTCATTTATCATCCAAATGCCAATAAAATATGTTGATATGCATATTCTTTTCAATAGTTTGCCGGAGAAACTGAACCGATCACTCTCTTCCACTTCCCAGATATTGAATTAAACTTATAGACAATAAGATTATCTTCGTTTCGATAATTGAAGATGGGTGAGATGATTATCTTTCCTAGATTAGTGCTACATTTCTCGTTTACGCTCCGACGAGCTTCCTATATGGTAAAGGTCTGACTGGTGACAGCGTAGACACAAAAATAGTTCTTTCTAGCTGTCTAATTCCATACAGCAGATAATTTATACCTGTTTATTTAATACGCAAGATACACGCCGTATTGGTCTCATTGGAATATGCGTGTCCAAAATTCCAGTTTGATCAATAGGTTATATTTTATTTATCCTCTATTGTTAATCAATCCGTTGTTATGAATTCGGATAAAAGAGTTAATTTAATTTTGAAATTAAGAAAAGAATTAAAGCCGAATTTATGATAAATATCCCATTACGAAAATAATTTTTGTTCTAAATGAGATAAAAGGAAAAAGTTTCGCTTTAAATTTGTTTATGTTTCGGTAGAGAGAGGGAAAAATTCGTTACGCCATTTTATTACCATTTATGAAGAGGCGGTTAAATTGGTAAATTGGATTTGTTCATATTTAATTAGGTTCTATCGTTATATTTATAAGAATGTTTTATTACTGGAAATAAAAAATGAAGTAAAAACATGAAAAGGAAATATGTAAACAGAAATATTTCACTCGGGAAATAAATGTCGCTGTTTTTATGTAAATGTCATTTGACTATCGCGTGTGTTGTTCCCAACAATATTACATACGTAGTCCGAACTCCTCGACATTTTTTTGTAAAACGAATGAATTTTATAATAAAAACGGAAACATGCTTTACTTTTAAAGCAAAATTTAAATCTAGAAGCGAGCTAAGTCTGTTGAAATAAATTGTATAACAAAACTGTTCAATATAGAAAACATGCGGAGTTTATTGTTTTTCCATTCTTTCTCGGGGAAAAAGATTTCCTTTCTTAAAAATAAACAATCTTTGTCATCCATCCTATTATATTTTATTCTAAAATGTAAAAAGAAGGTTTTGCGGATTAAAGTTAATAAAAGATGTGGTAAAAATTCAAAAATGAAGCGGAGCTTCGATATTTTCTGGTATAAAACGCGTTATACCGGTAAAAATGGTATAGCCGAAAAGAATAGTTAGCATAAATATGGTGGTAACTTTAATTTTGCGGTGGGAAATAAAAGTGGAAACTGGCTCATTAACCCAACGTTCTATGTATGGTCTCCGTTAGAGTATTATTAGAAATAATTGTAGGAGGAAGGAGTTCATCAATCAAGTGATTAGAAAAGAGTCCGGATGGCCCGGTGATAATAGCTGCACATTTGTCAGAAATTCATTTCTCCCTGCACCGCTGTTATTCGTCGCTGCGGGAGACAAGCGCATCAAAGAACAGCAACCTAGTTGTCCCACAAACCAATCGTTACTCCAGTTATTACACAGGCATGTGCCCTTGGTCACCTATGACGCTCCGGCCATCATTTATCGTCTAAGTGATCTTGGATGGGAAGTACTACCTCGATACTAAAAGGTGTCGTTCTTTTTTCTCTTCTAAACTACTCTTTCTATCACGGCGATATGAGTTTCTTTCTTTTACGTTTCGATGCCGTGAAAGGACTGATATATCAAGATACAAGCGAGTGATAGCTCTAGCTGTATGTGTGTGGTCGACAAAAACTGTCCGGTCTGTTCACATCAGTTCTCTTTTCAGTCTTTAGGGATTATTCTCTACTCTCTTGGATGGATCTTAGCGTGAAAGGATACAAACGATCTGTTATCGTGAAATCTTTCTATACCGTTCAATTTTTGTCTTTTTTTTCCTGCTGCCAGCCAGTTGAAATAGTGTCATCTTCCATATAACTTTCTTCCGAGAATTATGGCCGCGCGCTTCTGGCTCTAATTATTATTTCCGGTGTGGAGTATAAGATTCGAAAGGTTCATTTATTTTTCTCTCTCGTTTATTATTATACGAAAAATAGCTGAACAAAAATCCTGGCCAGTGTACGCTTGTGTTTTTAATTATTGACAATAGCTAGGCAACATTTAGCATTCGTTTCGCATAGGACCGAGTATTTCCGTAAAAAAATCAGATAAAATTTATATTTATTGATGGAACGGAAGCGACTTCCTTTTATAAATTTTTATTGGAAAGTTAGTGGTACAGCGATTGTTTAACAGCTTACTTAAAATTACCTTTTACCGAACAAGAATTTTTAAGTCAGACATTGGTTTTCCACTTTGCATACTAAAAGCGCATTATCGAGAATACTTCATGAGTTTAATTATGCATCAGAATAAAATAATGGAAAAAAAAGAGGAATTAAAGCGCTTTTATTCGCTAACTACTGAGTGTACACGATGGAGAATCTTATTAAAGAGAATTGAATATCAGATTAAAAAAAAACATGAAAATATTGAGGAATTTTCTTATCGAGAAAAATTCCCATTTGTACGGCTTATGAAAATCTGAAAGGTTCTTAAATATCAAATTCATACTTTTTAATTAATATAATATAAAAACATAGCGGGATTAAGAAAACTAATTTCGTTTTTAATTATTGGTGACGGAAAAAAAAAAGTTTAAATTTGAAAAGCGTGTGAGTTTTTTCCCCGGAAAGAAAATAAAATTATTCTGAATACATAGTAAAGCTTCGCATTAAACTTTAAAAATAGTTTACAATTAAATTTAGCACCGACTTTGGTTCATCTCGGAAGAGGAACATCTTTTCCTCTGACACTTAAAGTGGGAAAAGAAGAGAAAAATCGAAAACGTGTCTGATTAACTGAAACTTTCCTACAGAATGAATGGTCTTTTTAACTGTATCATTTTAGTAAAGTCATTGGAGAAAGAAAAATTCTTAACAGGACATAGCTGCATACTTTTCTTCAACTATCCGCCGTCCAGCTAAAGAAGAAATGACAAATAGTTTCCCGAAGCAAGTAGAATATAAATCACGGAAAGTTAGAAGTGAGACAAAATAACAAATAAAGAAAAATCTGAATTAAACATGAAACCAAAGAAAACTAGTGTAGTAGTTGAGAAAGAAGTGCCGACTGAAATCGTGACTCGACCAACAAGGAAGATTCGGTTTCTCCATAACATTTAATTTTCAGATAATATTCTTGTCTGAGTTCGAATCTTATTCTGGCAAGTTTTTAGTCAGTATATCCAATAAACACTAGAAATCAAAATAATACTGTTTTACGCTCATTGAACCATTTTTATGGTTTCAATCTTTAATTAAATGCAATTTTAAACGATTTCAAGTTTTCAAACATGGCAGCGAGGAAATGTCAGAAGAAAGCGAGACGTGTGGGAACAATGGCAGATTGTCAGGAGAACAATAAAATTCGGCAGAGTTTCTTTAACTGGAAATTAAAGTGAGTGATCTAGTAGGCACAATACAGAGAAAATTCTGAATTAAACACGAAGCCAATCGGATAATTCCGGTAATAGGAAGAAGTCATTCCATTCGTGATTCCTGTTAGAGGTCCCAAATATCTCTGATACGGGAATTAAAAATAAATATTCGATTTTAACGTTAGAAGGGCGATATAACAGGCCAATATACAATGAAATAAAGTTGGCCTCGGTTAATTGTTGCGTTAGGTCTTGGTAGGTACCAGACGATTTTTTATTTTTGCTCTAAACGGCCTACAAAATGATACAAACTTAAGGGATAATTCATTTGGCAGACTAGCCTAAAAAATAAGAATGAAAAAATAGAATTTTAGACTTTGAATTGGTTCAGAATTCGAGAGATGGACGATGTGTTATTTTTGATGACGTGTCTCGAACATTTGAAAAATGGTAGCGTGTAGCCGCGTGTTGTCCGGAGCACCAGAAAATTGGTTTTAGAATAGATCAATGTTCATAATCTTTTTTTCCTCTCGCCTCACTCAGCATACTCCGAACCGAAGTGAGGAAAAAGGACAGAATGTACAATTTTTTCCACGTAGTTTAAAGGGGGGTAGGGAGTTACATTTTAGATGGGGAAGTGATTAATGATGACCTGGGTGCTGACATTAATGTACAGTCGTTGAAACGATTGAAAAGGACCGGGACGTTGAGAACGATGGAATTGACGAAACTCATTCTTCTTTGTAAGTAACAGTATTGTCGAATGATGTATAGAGGCGTCAAAATGTGATTATTATACTACTAGAAAATGTCGGGGCTGAAGAAGCGCTGCTAATGGAAATGAAAATTAATTTTTATGCTCAAATGAATAAAGTACAGATGTGGCATACACAATTCCGACACCTAATAAATCACTCGGCTGGGCTCTAGTTGTCGCAAATAAAATTTTAACTGTAAACAAATCTCTGATTAAATCGTAGACACTTTTGAAAGATGGACATTTATCTCTTCTGCCCGACCACGGAGATAAGTAAACCTTCCTCCAAACCGTTTCTATGTGGTATCTGCTAGGTGTTTGTAGGGAAATCGTCTACTTATTAATGATCGAATAATGCCGAACGGTGGAATCCGACGGTGGAGAGGTCAAGCGGATGTTTTTAGGTATGCTGTATCAACATCTGTTGGAGTCGGATGTAAAATTGGCAGAAAGCGCGGCCTGCCACCGAGAAATAGGCTGCCAACCACTCCCAGTCCAAGCGAGAAACTTGAAAGCCGTAATCAAATAAATGACATTTCTTTTTTATCCGGGTCTAGGCGTGAAGTGACGGATGACACGCACAGCCGCCAATGGCCCGTATTCGTGTCTACTTCTATTGACTCCGTGGCTTCTTACTAGCCTGACTAAACATGGCTCTTCATTTGGACTTCTGATGGCTGACTGACGTTGATGGTGATCGCTTCTTTTTTACTCCTCC
>WUQG02060325.1:0-10016 GCA_011317285.2 Androctonus mauritanicus | reverse complement strand
GTGACGTGTAATTATAGTTTAAGAATTTATTATTGTGGGTCATCTAACTTGACGTCAAGTTATGCATATCTATTGTAAAGTTGCTTAAAATTTTTATCATCTATTAATAGTGCCTCAAATCCGCAAAGTTTTAACGTTGATGCAGTATAATTACGCGTTATGTTACAATTTTATATTGTAACGCGATATTTTATTAAAAGCTGCGTTATGGTAAGAAAGTAATCGGCATTAATGCTAAAATTTTGGGATCTATAGCAGTAAAGTAGCACTAACAGTAGATGATAAAAAATTTAAATTAAATATTAACTTCTAGTAGATATATTATGTAACTTGATATCAAATTGGACAGCTTATAAGAATCCCTTCTAAAACGCTTAGTTATATAGTACGTACGTCGAAATTTAGGGAACCAATCACATTAATTATAGATTATAATTTTTTTTTAAATTTTAATATTATGTCGGCCCAATTTGATGTAGGCCAACAATCTTTGCATATACAGTACAGTGCAATACAATACTATTGACATAAGCGTTTATCATTAGAAGGTACTGCCATCTAGTAGTGAAAAGAAAAAGTTTACATCTATAATAAATGTGCTTTATATGGTCAGCCACTTGGTAACATAGAACAGCATTGACTTATCATTGGGTGGGTTTTTTCTTCTTGCATATTTTACGCCCCTTTCCAATCAGGGAGATTACTAAGGGGCAGGGCCAGCTCCAGCCACGGGCTGCACCCACACCGGTGGAGGGGCCGGATGGTGAAGGACGGGGATCACCAGGCTAAAAAAACTTTTCATGTGTTACCAGATCCGGGACGGGAACCCGGGTCCTCCTAGGTGGCACGCCCACAGCGTTACCACTGAGCCATCCGGCCGCCCATTGGGAGGGTTAGTTCAATTTCAGATACTATAACTCTAGATTTTTCAGGATGAATTTGACAAGCCCATTGAACACTATCCTTCACCTGATGATCGACCCCACAACGGAGTTGGGCGGATAGCTATGTGGTTAAGTAATAGCTTACCACCCGGAGGATCCGAGTTCAACACATCCAGAATTTTTCAGGACAGATCTGGGTTTGGCTCGTTAAACTCGATTCTTCCACCTGATAGCCGATCTCACTACGAATATGGGCGGCCCTAGTGAGAATTAGTATGTTTCACCGTTTAGATTGGAAAGCAGCTTAAAATAACAAAAGCAGAATCATCACAACGTAAATCGGCGCGACTGTCGGCCGGATTGGCCGTGTGAAAACGCTTCGGCTTTCCACTCTAGAGGACCCGGATTCGAGTCTCAGGTCCCACCTCTTGAAAATATTTATCATGGAGCCCGGGCCCGGCCTGTCGATCCCCGTTCTCCACAATCCGGCTGATCCCTCCGCAGAGGTGGGCAGCCTATGATAGGGCTTATTTCGCCCCGCCCCTTAGTATTCCTCCAGAATGAAAAATGGCGTTTTCTGTTGACAAAAAAGACATAAATCGGTGACCTGTGATGGCTTTAAAAAGTCCCATCGCTTAATATCCATCAGTATGGAAAACAGTGTAAAACTTGCAATACTTTACACAATAATATGATAATCCAATAATTTCGGTTTGAAAAATAATAATGAAATTAAAAATAAGAAATTTTATAAATTTAGTAATAAACATTTTTATTTAAATATTCAAACGAATATCTTACATTCTATCTCTTTTTGATCTCATCCATTCTGAAAAAGAATGTCAAAAGGAAGGAATTATACTTATCTCTTTGGATATCAGTATGGTAACCTTGCATAAATATAAAATTTTAATAAGCTTCACATATGTTATTCACTAGTAGTTAAAGCTTATTAAAAACGATCAGTATATTATTAAGATTATTGATAAAATAAAAGAAATGATGCTTAGTAAAATTGCAGAAGCATCTCTAAAATATATGATCTGTTATTGAGATTATCTAGAACTGAACAGAACTTTTTCACGTCATGAAATTTATCGAATATATAGAATTATAATTTTTGTTCGGAACAATAGGATGGACTGGAAGTGATGTGAAGAATGTTGACAAAACAAAGATCAAATTTTTGGGTTTTTATTAGAATAAAATCTTATGTCGAAAAATTCAATAATTGCTATTTAGAATTCAATTTCATTAAAATGGGATGCAAAATAGTTGAATGCATAAATTAAATTAATTTCATTATCATAATAAATTTCTCTCTTAAAAGTTTTTCATTTATTGATTATCATTAAATTTTCAATCTATTCAGGAAATACTTCGAGAAAGACTAATGATAGAAATTCAAAAATTTTTGAATATGTTCTATTAACCGCTAAATAATAATAATCTTTCTTAATTTTATGATACTTTTCATTATTATCGAATCCTAATCCATGTAGTCTTTTTTAATAGATGTCATCATTTTCCATTTTGTAGAGCATTAACTATTAAGACGAAATAAATCATTCCATAGGCTGTTCGCCCTTGCAGAAGGATCAATCGGATCATAAAAGATGGGGATCAATCGGCGAACTCGGACCCCGAAAATAAATTTTTCAAGAGATGGAACCCGAAATCGAACCCGGAAACTCCAGGATGAAAAGTAAAAGCGTTTCCACGAGGAGTCAACAGTCCGATTATATCGATAGGATGGTTTCGCGGTAAAACGTTACTTTACAATCTGTATGACAGATACCATGTTTCCAGATCATTTTTTGATAGGGATCTAAGTTTGTTTCGTTGAATTCCGTCCTTCACCCTTCCAGTTGATCCCAGAACGAGTATTAGCCTGGCTAGCTAATACTCAGAGTCAGCCGCGATAATCACTTCAATATGCTCTGAAGTGATTATCACTATGAATCTTTCTTGTAAGATTCACAATATAATTAAAAACTAATCTAATTTAACCTAATTCTCGGCCAAATGGCAGCGACGGAAAGATGCTATGTTTCCACTTTGGAGAAGCGGATTCTATTCTCGGGTGATACATCTCCAGAGATTTTTCATTAGGGTCTGACTCGGATCCTATTAAACTAAATCCTTCACCTGATGGCTGACTTTATTTAGAATGTTGGCGTCCCGTGGAAGACACTGGAATGCTCCATTACTTAACATCCATAGAGTGGAAAGCGGCGTTAACACATAGGAAAAACTAATTTAACCATCAGTCTTTGCTTACTTTCAGTATTATAAAAAACTTTTAAAAGTATTTCGAGTTTGGTTAGTTGAATTCTATCCTTCTTCTGATAGCTGATCTCTTCCGAATTGTGAAATATAATGGGCATTGAAATGCCTCGCTGCTCAATAAAAGCTGCTTAAAAGAAAGTTAATCCGCACAAGAATAAAATCTTACCGTCAGCTGGATTAGACACATGGAAACGCTTCGGCTTTGCATCATAAGACCCAAGTACGATTCCGGCACTCTTTGAAAAATTTATTCGGGGAATCCGAGCTTAGATTATCGATCGTCGTTCTATACAACCAGCCAGCAATGCAGACTTAATTTTTGCCACATGGTAGGATTAATCAATATTCAAATATTTATATTATTTTTCATGAAAATTATATAAAAACGAACGATCATTTTAATATGAACTTCAATTGAAAATATTTTTATATAAACCAAAATATATACTATATAATTGTTTTATTTATATTTATAACGTTTGCATTCTTAAATATAAAATAATACTTGGGAGAAAAGGTACTTTTGTCGTCGTGAAATAAACTCCTGTAAGTCTGTCTGATATCTCTACAAAGATGGAAAGATAGTATAAAGATGGTAGTCTGTAGCAATTACATCGATGAGCAATCATAGTAGCAATCTTGGTAGCAATGCATCTCTTAATCAACAAATTGGAAAGTGGCGTCATCTTGACTAAAAAACTAATCTATTCATTTATTGACTAAAAAATACTTAACTTGGTTTATTTTTAAAATGCATATATTTTGTGGGCCAATTATTTTCATAGAAGATCAGAAAAGTTGGAAGAATAATAAAGAAGCGATATTTATAGTTAATAGATATATTCCACTGAAATATTTTAGTTTATCACTCCTATAGCATGAAACATACTTTTTCAGAAACTATATAAATAAATTTATTATATAATTTTAAATTATTAAAAAAAGGCACTATTCAGCATGAAGTGACTTTATTGAAATTTTATATGATTCAAGAAAAAACACTATTCAGCACAAAATTTTATGATTATATATAAATTATATAAAATTTATATTATATAATAAACACACCTCATATGTTTTATAGTATGATAGTAAATTATAAAAGTTATCTATATAAAATATGCAGTATCTACACTCGAGTATTGATTCTCATTCTTTCGTAAATTTTAGAATTAATATCATAATAACATAAATATGCTAAACTTAAAAAATAATTATACAATCGTAAAATAAATATTTTTTTCAATGTATACTTTTTTATTGTTTTGGAAAGCCGAATTTTGTTTATTCGAATGAATATTTAATACACCAAAACCGGTCTAGTAATTAAAAATCCGTATACAACATTTCAAAAACTGAACTAGGAGATGGCTACTTCTTTTGGAAAATTCATTCAGCTTATAATAATTTCTTGATCTATATCATTTTTATAAAGTTACCAGGTTAAGAAAATAGTATTGCTTGATGAGATTTATTAATTTTAGCTTTAAGTTCAACATATCATTTACTGACATCTTAATAACAAAAGAAACAAGTTTAAGATTTTGTAAGTTCTTATTATAATCCGTCTGTTTTCTTAATATGTCATCCCTCGCGTTTGTTCTAAAAGAATTAAAATTCTCACTGTATTTGTAAAACAAAAAAGCTTTGTATATAAATCAAGTGAAATATAAACACAAAGAGCATATGTTTAAATAATTTTCAATAATACAATAACTGAGATGTCAATAAATGATAAGAAAAAGCTGATCAGGGAAGCAGGATTTCCGCTCCGGTATGCAATGAATGCAATCAATGAATCAGACAAAGATCATTGTGAATGATCGTCTATGTGAATAGATTTTCATTGAAATCATCTTTTTTTTTTCAAAGCTACTTACCTACTAAATATCGAATATATAAACAAAATAAACGAGTCGTTGTCTACTTTTTTTAAGCCCATCAAAAATTATCTCATTTCCTGTGATCATAATATAGGCCTACTATATTTAAAACAATTGGAATTTATTCTTTCGAAAGTTTATACTATTTTTATAACGCATTTTAGAAAGTTGCTATTATGTTACAAAGTGTAATATTATAATGAGAAAGGTGAGGCAAGATGAAGTTTTAAAATTTTTGATTATAAAATTATAAATATTTGTGGAAAAAAAAATCTGTAAATTTTATCAAAGTAAATATCGTTATAAATGAAGATTTTGGTACAGAAATCGTTAATCAACAATATGATTAAGGATCTTAAAAAAGTATATAAAATATCATATCAATTGAGCCGTCTTACCCCAGCGATAAGTGAACAAGATAATTCAGTTGACAAATTAAGATCAAAAAATAACAATTTGGATATAAAATTAACCATTATAACTTACTATAAAATTATGATACTATTTAAAATAAGTTATATTATTCTAAGAAATAGTATAATTTATTTTAAATAGTATTCAAATACTATATATACAAGAGTCTCAAATAAAATTTATTGGAAGTATTAGTTATAAGCCTATATCATTTAAAAAATAAACAGCCTGTGAATTCTTTATGGATATTTTTTATTATTTATATAGAGGCTATAAATTATATCTAAAACAGAAAATTAAAATCGTTGGCAACGTAGGTGTTTTTTTTTTAATATTTTACAACCTTTTTCAATCAACGAGATTACTAAGGGGCGGGGCCAGTTCCAACCACGGGCTGCACCCACACCACTGGAGGAGAGCCGAATAGTGAAAGATGAGAATCGCCGGGCTGGGTCCAGCATCCCAAAAAAAATTTTTCAGAGTTATCAGAACCGGGCCGCGAACCCGCATCTTCCCAGATGGCATGCTGACAGCCTTACCACTCAGCCATCTAGCCACTGCGAAGTAAGTGTTGAAACATCTTATTTAATCATCTTATCCTATGTTATCCTATGATGCATTCTCAATATACTGTATTGCAGCGTTTCCCAAACTATTTTCCGCGGAAGGTCAATAAGTGTTCTGTAAAAAATTATGAAAATTAATATAAGCCTCATATAATTTTAAATGCTGTACCAAGTTGAAATTGGAATCGCTAGTTTATTTGATTATTTTCATGTGTTTTATTTTACATAAATACAATTTGATGATAAATATTTGTTTTGTTTTCTTAATTAATATATTTACTTGCCTAATTTATTTATTATAAATATCTGTCTATACTATAAAATAACCAAGGTGTTACGTAAAAATTTCAATATTTATGAAGTGTTCCGTCATAGAAAAAGTTTGGGAAATGCTGCTGTGTTGTAAATATATCTCTTAAAACAAAATAACAGGAAATATAGAATGTTGAATTTGACAAAAAAAGTAAATTAGTATATCATTTTCTTCGCAAGTTTGCCATAGATTTATTTGAATTATATTCTAGCAATTATATCTTGTATTATAAAAGTAATAAGATATATAGTAGTCTAAAAACATTAAATCTTTTCTGGAATGAAATTAATAAAAGCCACACGTGAACAGTCTGTTTCAAATTATAAAACATGTGGTATTTTCTGTAAATTAAGACTTCTCATTTATATATACATCAAAAATGCCTAAACCTATCTTACCCCATTTTTATGCTTTACTATATTTATTATTTATAGAGCATTTGCGAACTTTATCCTATATATTTAGTGACAAATTCTTATTTCAGCATTTTCACTATATTGCACCATAACTTTTTATAATCGACACAGCTGGGTATTTACTAATCCCCAGCTGTTTCGGATTAAAGAATATTTACTGCATTACATTTTATAATCATATCAATCCTTTCCAGAAAACGGATTTTCTTCTTAATTTAAAACATTGCTAATATAGTAATAATGAAACGCGAATAATATTAGATTGGAATATTGATATTTCCATAAATCAAAGTTTTTTTTTTGGAAATATTCTAAAATTAGGTTATTTTCCAAACATATTTTCAATTTAATTCAGCATCTCTAAATAGATATTATTAGCTAAAAATAACATAAATTTGAAATTATTTGTTAAGAAATAATTTAGAAAGCAAGAAGTGCAGACTTGATCAATTAGGATTACTATCATAAATTCATTCATAATCTCATTGCTTCACATTTCATGTAATTTTTTTATTCAAAGAGGATTAGAGAAAGTTTTATTGTATTATGCTTGCTCATTTTGACAAAACAGTTTATAAAATGATCTCTTGCTTTTACACATTCAACATTTGAATTATCAAAAAGTTCAGGTCCCTCTTCGCCTATTCTATCTAATGGTAATTAGACAGCAATACTGTACTTTGAAATCTGGACAGCTACTAAAATATAGTATCTATTAAAATTTGATCTATAAATTTTCTGCCTTAATATATAATTTAAAAATAAAGTAATGTTTAATTTGTATTTTAAAATAAAGCAATTAAAATAAATTGAAAACAGATAAATATCTATTCGTTTTTTCTGCTGTTCTATTTTAACTGCAAGAGATTGTATAACAGGACAATCAACAGCTAAATAGTAATGCTATGAAATAAGAATATTCTCACTTCACAACACTAGAAAACATATACGAGTGAAATCAAAAATTGTTAAATTAAATTTATTTTATTTGAAAAGTAAATAAATATTCTATATATATTTATTAGAGGGAAGCCTTTTAATTTTATTGTTTGTAGCAAAGGGAGGGAAGTCAAAAATTTTGTGACTTCAGAATAATTTAACATAGATCATATTGACGATAATTAAATATAATAAGTTAATTTTTATCTGAAAAATTATTTTTTCTCTTCTATAATATAAACACAGAATGATACAAAATTTAACAATACGAAAGTGAAACAAAACCTACGATATTTAAAAGTTAAAATTCAAACTTTTGCATGATATAATTTATGAAAAATCCCAATTGAGAATATTCACTTCACAATATTGAAAATAAATATTTCTAGCAAGAATAAAGTTACATAAGTTATTATGCTATTATTCGTGCATTTTTGTAATTTTGTTTTTATTATGGTTAAGCTACTCGACACTAATCTAGAATTTCAGGTATAGAATACAGTTTTGTGTGTCAACTCTTACATCATCATGTCAGACATCCTGGCTAATAATAAATAAATTTTAAATTAAATAATTTATAGGTTTAGTCAAGTATGAATTAAACTGCCGAATCATACAGGGAATATTTTTGACAGCTACTTTTAAAAACCATGCAGGCTGGTCCCCTTAGTGTGGTCAACTAGAAGGACCGAGTTCAACTGGTATGATGCGGACCATGTGAATTTATAGACTTTATAGATAAATTAAAAATGAACCACATTATATTCATTATAGCATTTGGAAATCCATTGGCTTTTTCTCTCATTTTAACTAGTACTGTATATTATATCACGATGATATCACCATTGCAGGAATATAAGGTCATCCGTTGTTACGTCATGCTCCTAATGCTTTGAGACAGCATTTATTGTTATGTCACCATAATTTTTAAGGCTCTAGTAGATGTATATTCATCAGCCACCATTTTTGGTCAGTAGATGCTGTATGTTTGTATTGTGATTTGTGCATTTTCTGCTGATATCGGAGGTTGTTCAGCTCCGAATTGTACAAATAGTTCTTCAAAAGAATTTCGGTTCTTTATATTTCAAGAAATAAGGATAGAAGGACAATATAGGTACAGATTGATACAAAATTTAACAATACGAAAGTGCAACAAAACCTACGATATTTAAAAGTTAAAATTCAAACTTTTACATGATTTAAACTTTTACATGATAGAAGGACAATATAGGTACAGATTGCGAATTTGTCGTAGTGACAGATGGTAACCAATACAAATTCGAAATTTTGTGAAATAAGTATTGAAGTTACATATAGTAAGAATTAAAAACCTATCCTAAAATCATGAAAAGATCAAAGTTAAACAAAAATATACTTATGAATCAGACTCAATTGCTAAAAAGTTGAAAATTATATAATATGTAGAAATAATTTTTAACAAGTTCATTTTTTCATTTATTGCAGTTTTTCGCTTTTTTAATTTTAATATACAAATATTTTTTTCTTTTATAAAAAATGTTCCATGTTTTAAAAAGAGGTAATTATTAAAGAAAACAAAACTGTTTTCTTTTAGAATTAGTTATATTATTATACTTTGTAATAAAGTGCATTCAAATATCAAAACTTTTTACATATAGAATTAAACAATCACCAAATTATTAAATATTTGTTTTAAAGTATTTTTAGAGAGGAATGTTTATAATTAATTTTATCAGATATGAAACTTGCTAAGAATTTGAACAAATCTAGGATGATGAAAATTAGCCAGCGAGAGATAATTTTAATATTGTTAAATAAAAATGCTTCAATTTTACCTAAAAATATTTATATAATAGTTTTTAATCGATAAGAAAATCTCGTGTAGTTCATTTCTATATGTCATATACACATTACAAAATATCTTGCGGGTTATACTCTTACAGGAGATCTTGATTTCTTTAAATATGTTATTTTAAACGAAAATACTGTATATAATTTAGCATATAAATTGTTTTAAAATGTAAATGTATCCATAATCGAATATCTGTTCAATTTCTTAAAATATGGAATAAAATAAAACATCGCTGATAACATTAATAACAATATTTTATCGAAATTACTATTTATTTATCATTATCAACAAATATACGTATAAATCAGTATAGCCAATAACAGACTACATATTAAGTACAGTAATACCACGGATTTACGGAATAGGTGGGATCGGGAAGCATAACGTAAATCGGGGTACCTACAGATTTCCAATCTAATTTCAGATACATATGCATTAGGTTCTTAACTGGCTCTTTATTACCAAGAAAACAACGAATTAT
>WUQG02060314.1:0-10016 GCA_011317285.2 Androctonus mauritanicus | reverse complement strand
ATAATAATTTTTGTTACCAGATATGTAAGAAATACGAATAAAATTAATGTCCATTGGAATGGACACTGGGACTGAAAAGGTTAAATAACATTTGGAAAGATTTTTTTTTGTATTACATTCACATATTTTTATATTCTTTTAATTAGTAATGATTTATTTATTTTTTTCTTAATTACCATAGAATTTTTAATCATCATCATATTATGAGTAAAATTGAGTCTTGAGGCTGGCCCTGGATACAAATGGCCTAACAAACTCAAATATGCTTCATATTTAAAGGCTAATTTTAAGAAAATTAAATGAAAATTTCTTCATCTTTTGAAGTATGCTTTTAACATTCCAAAGAAAAACCAAACTTTTATAATTTATTAAAAAAAACTGATTTTAAAAAGTATCAAATAATGTTAGCAATGAAAGAATATTTTAAATCAATAAAATGTATTTTAAATTTCATACATTTTAATCAAAAGAGCTTACTGAATTAAGTTTAATTTATATTAAAACACATATTGCTATATAATTGTCTATATTTATACTAAAAAAATATTATATAATGATAAATTTTCAAAAATTTTTGTAATTATTATAACACTTATAGCACTTTCATCTTTCTAGAATTGTGATGTAAAAAGATCCAGAGAAGATGCTTTGATCACAGCACCACTTCATTTCTAATATCTACATAACTAGGATTATTGTTTTTTTAATTTGTCAACAATTAGAATAAATTAAATCAGAAAATGTTTTATTCAAATATTAATGCATCCTTTTTTCCCTGTAATAGATTTATTTTTATAGTCATTTTAGAGCTTAAGACCTGATCCACATTATCAAGCTACTTGCAGTTCGATCTTGCTCTGGTCAAATGTTTCTGCATTGTTTGTAGCAAATCTGTTTATGGGTTACAGTCCAGTCTTCTATAGTGTAAACAGTCTCGTCGAGAAGGATAGCTACAATTGCTAACTCTTGAGATGAAAAATTTAATACCTTTCGCACACCAGAGATGATAATCTGGAGACTGGTTTCAGACTTACTGGTGAGTGAATATGAGAAAACATTGTAAATTGACCAGAGTGAGAGTGGGGAAAGATTGAACCATGAGTGGCTCGATAGTGTGGATTGGGTCTAAATATTAATGTTCAGTTTGTAATACTGATATATCATTTTAAGTGATATTTTCATTATTTTAATCTTTCATTATATAAAGTACATAAAAAATTTTTAGATATTTAAATTTTAAAATTCATCAGTAAAATAGAAAATAGTTTGAAAGTGATGATAAAATTTTATTATTATTTCATATAAGATTACAAAATATATTTATTACTATTTTTAAATACTTTAAAAATAGTAAATATAAAAAATCTTTATGAAAAGTACATCTGAAGTCTTCCATTTAAATGAATATTTGCTGAAGTTAAATCAGGATTATATAAATCATCTATTTTTAAGAAAGTACATTTTACACAATAATGAATATAAAAATATCTCAAAAAATGTTAATATTTGTATTTTCCTTTATTAAATCTCTCTCTCTAAAAAATGGTGCTATTAATATCAATGCAATCAAACATTAAGGATCATTTTTCTTATTGTAGTAACTATTTCTCGATTATTTGAAATTTGTCTATTATATGCATCTTTAACCATAATTATTATTAATTACAGACATATTGATACCATTCGTTTAAAATTATTGTTGGCTTATTGTTGGCTTTTTTTAATAAAATATTGAAAAAATATATAAATATAGAAAGATTAGTTTAAATTGTAGGTGTTAGATAATTCTATCTTACCTGATCTGAACTCCATGAAATATAGAAAATTTTTTTTATTCATGATGTTTTAATAAATATAAAGATTCTCTGAACTGAATAATAACAAAGAAATTAGTCTAAAAGTATCTTTTGGTCTATTTTTCAAGCAAAAACCAATTAAAAAATGATAATTGAGTTAAAGTTTATTTTTGGATCATTTAGTGATAAAATATCCATAGTTGTTAAAGGATAATGCTATTAATAAAAGAACTATTTTCTTATAAACTTGCTTTTAAAAGAATGATGGAATTTCATCATTATAATGCATTTTTTTTAATTTAAATTATTCATATATGTGTGAGCATGCACATTTTCATTTAAATTATATTATTAAGCAATATAATTCAATATATAATTAAATGGATTGATGGATATGTGGAGTGGAATGGATTAAATAAAAAGCATATTTTGAATATTTATTTACAATAATTACTCCAAAATCCACGATTTTTTAAATTTTTTCCTACAGCTTTTTCCCCCAGATCATAAATATACTCATTAGGATCATTATTCTATTTTTCAAATACAAATTATTTGAATTGTTTTTGTTTGTTTATTAGAACAATTATTGAAAAGTTTTTAGGAAAGAAAACCAATTCCATTGCTCATAATATTCATATTGTCTTTATATAAGGCACACTAATATCTTTTATGTTTTTTTTTATATATATATATATCAAACTTTAATTTTCATCATCATAAATGAAATAAACAGGAGTATAATGATAAGTCTTCAAACAAATTATTAATGCCACAAAATGATATATTAGGAAGTATTTATTTGAAATTTATTTGTAAATCTATAAGTTAAATATATATATAAAATATATAATATTTAAACAACAATAAACAGATCAATCATTTTAAATTCCTTGCAATATTCTTTTGCCAATTGCAAGATTATATTTCTGAAAAGTAACATGGCTAGCAAGACTAAGATGCTAGAGAAAATAGATTGGACAAAAATAATAATAATAATAAATATATTAAAAAAAAATTAAAAAAATGTTTTTTAACATAAAAATGATAATCTATCAACTTAATACAACAGGAAAAAAAATTGTAATCACTGATAAAAATCTTATTTGATAGAGGAGTTATTGAAATAATCCTTTTCATTGATCTAATAATGACTGTCATTATCTCATTAAGTTCAGAGCCAAGTGGGAGATGGGATAGCTTTGTCTGGAAAAGTGGATCAAATTATGAAAATCTTTTATTCCTCTCATTTTATCAGAAAAATTCATTGCTCAGCTTCTCAATCTACATTCTTCAGAACAATGGCTAACAACATCACAGGTCCAACCAGCTTTTGATAGGTACATAATTGTTCCATATCTTTATTGTGAGTCTGACAAGGAGAGACACAGCTGACTACCGACCAATTTTGATGAAACTGAACTGATGTAATCTAGGGAAAAAAATATCGAATACATGTTCAAGCGTTTGTGCCAATGCACCTTATAAATAAAAATATTAGCGTTTAAAATTTAGGCTTGGCGAACTTAAGAAATAAGAAAGAGAAAAAGAAGAGTAAAATAAAAAATAATTAAATTTACATAAGTAAAAGAAATTTTTATTTTATTTGACTTTTTTTATTAATATTTAATGTATTGAAATGTAGTTATTATATTCTTAATAAGAGGACATAAAAATCGGGTATATTTTTTTTTTTAAATAACAAAAAAAGTTAGAGATGAGCCTTGAAGCCGCAACCTTAACATTACAGGATCGGCACGAACACACACTGCTACGAGCATAGTGTTAGAAGCACTCTTTCTCTCTTTCTTATTTCTTAAGCTTGCCGAGCCTAAATTTTAAACGCTAATATTTTTATTTATAAGGCGCATTGGCACAAACACTCAGACACGTATTCGATATATTTTTTCCTAGATTACATCAATTCAGTTTCATCAAAATCGGTGGGTAGTCAGCTATGTCCTCTCCTTGAGACATAGCTGACTACCCATGAGACTCACACTTATTTTTTTTATTTTTTATTTAGAGAGGATTGGAACTGGCATTTTTCAATATGCCAGCTCCATATGGCTAACTTGTCGTCTCTTATATGTGGTGCATTAAACCTCAAAATAATCTGATATGGAGTAATACAGTTCTTTTGATACTTTTACAGTAGCAAGTGTAGAATGTTTAAAATAATCTCTCCTAAAATTGATATACCAATTTTGAATTAAACAGTTTTTTATTCAACCATCTCTCTCTTTTTTCATATAATAATTCAAAATAATAAATTTTCTATTTCATATGCATGAAGAGATATGATAAAGTATACACACATTAAATTAAAAATAATTGCATTTTTATATGTTTTCCAAAAATATGATGATAAAAATTAAATAATTCTTAACATAATAAATAAATCTAATTCCATAATTTGGTATCAATATGTCTAATTTTTTTAGATATACAGTACTTAGAAGAATAAATTTAAAATTTTGCATAAAATTTTGTTTTGATAAAACCGTTTATCTCTGTAATATAAAATTACAATTCAAAATCTAGAATTATTTTATAAAATTTATCTGAACTATTAAAAAAAATGGCATTTCACAGTAATAATTTTTACATTATAATAAATATGATACTCATATCTGTAGATTGTGTTTGATATTTTCTTTTAAGATATTTAGTCTTATTCAATAGGTGCCATAGATAAAAATGATTGATGTAATATTTTAGGTGTTATAAAGTTTATTAGAATTTTATAAATATTTATCTATTTTATAACAGATTTATATTGTATATCATCTAGAATTAACTACAAATATATTTACTGTAGAATATTTCTTTTTTTATATTTAAATTTGTTATTCTGTTTAAAATGTTTTCAAAATTCAATTTTAAGGTTTGTTCCTTTGTAAATCAAAATTTTTTAAATAAATATTTTTACGGAAGATTTAAGTAATTTTTTTAGGTATATATTGATGATTAGTAAAACACACAGCATTTAGACATTAATTAAATAAAAAATTCTATTTTGTGCTTTTGAAATAAAGAATCTATATATGTAAAATGCATATGGACCATATGTTCATCTGCAAGAATTTGAGTACTTCTGACTTAAGAAGCTGAAATTTAGAGATGTTATAGGGACTAATGAACTGGTTCAAAAAACATATGGCAACCAAAAATTCCATCCCAAAGGGATAGGAAAAGGGGAAACTAAATTTCCGATGTTTATTTTATGGCTTAAAAATCATTATTTCTTGATTATGGGAATGTTTTATGTCGAGAAAAATATTCTTTCAGATATTGGTTGAAAAAATTTATACTCAAAGGGGAGCCCCAAATTTGACAGATTTTTAGTATTAATCCTATTTTGACAAAAATCAGTATATGGGGATTTTAGGTTCAAAATGACAGATCCAATATGGCAGCCTAAACTTCAACATAATCATTTAGTCCAATTTTTTGTGTTGTTAGACGGTTAAGAGTTTTGGGATTGCAAATTGAGAATCTGATGATAGCTTTTTTGAATTTGAAATGGTGAATCCAGTATGGTTGCCTGAAATTCAACAGGTTTATTAATTTGACTTTTTTGTGTCATTGGTTAGATTGATTGATTGGAAATGCTATGGCTTTCCATTTAGAGGACTGGGTTTGAATCTGGGCCTCATTTCTTGAAAAGCATTTGATTGTTTAATCCCTTGCTATCAATTGCCATTATGAATATTTTACCATCTTTTGATGTAAGCAGCTTATGGCAGGGCCTCAGTTTGCCAACTTAGTAATCAACAGATTGAATGTGTTATTTTTGTTAAGAAGAAAGATAAAGCAGTCATTTTGCTATAAATATTTGTGTCACTTGAGGAGATATATAAGCCTGGATAGATGAATCATATTAGTTTATAAATAATAATATAATATTTACTTATAATATAAAAAAATCACAATACATCACATTTACAGACAAAAAATGTCCTTTATTGGAAGTCTTGTAAAGAAATGTAAGTTGTTCATTAATTTTCTTCCTGTATAAATCAATCAGGAAAATGGATCAGGCACTACAAAGCTTCAATTGTTCGGACATACATCAGACAGTTTTTTACATTTGCTCTGTATTTTATGCCTGATCTGGCAAATAGAAAGAAAACAAATTTGTCTTGTTCCATTCTGTTTATGGCAAACCTGATTTTTGATTTACATTAATCTCATGAAGTATACATGGAAAAAGTTGAAATTATATATCAATAAATTCATGAAACTTACAGAATTATTCCAAACATAATAATAAATAAATTAATATCAAGATTTATTGCCATAAACAGTTTGAAACAAGGAGTTTTTGCATTATTAAATTATGCATATTTATCGACAACATCAATAAGAGATTTCTACCTCCTTAAAATGGACGTGTAACTTCCACAGACTACATAAAATCATGGGAATTGACATGACAAAGCTATTTGTGCAGTCATAAAATCTAGTTCACACACCATAATGAAGTAAAAAAAACTTAATATTGAAAATATTGACTTTTAGCAACATTAAATACTATATATTGTAAACACACATCATAAACTTACTACATGACTAAATGCTTCGGCCATTAGATTCATCATCATTATGTGATGCAATCTCCTTAATGGCAAATACAAATCAATAAATCTGGCACTGTAGCAACTATAAGTTGCTGACAACTTACATTGGTTTTAATATACAGTGAAATACTAAAACAAATGAATAGCATATGATAATGGCCCTGAATATTTACATATAGTGTATATGGCAATGCAATTGCTACTGTTACCTTACTTTATAACTACAAGCTCAGCGCAAAAGTTATCGCACATTACAAATTCAGATTTAAGTATGCATTGCAGGATGCAAATTTTCAAATTCTATAGTGAATGACGAGGCATATTTACCATCAATAATTATGAACTTTACATAATAACACTATATAGTTTACATCATAACTCTCCCTAAACATCTCACCAAAGAAATCTCAAATTTTAATAAATTTAAATTTATTAAATTAAAAAAAATATATATATATTGATGGTCCTCTATGAATTGGTTATAAAAATCATAAATATTTTTAAGATTTGCAAATTTAAATTATAGTAAATCATATATTGTAGATAATAATATTCACTGCTATTATTTAAACTAATGAAAAAAATATTTTTAATTTTTATCGACTTAAATTATTTTGTATATAATAATTTTTTTTTTGAAATCGCCTACACAAAACTTAAAATGACATTTATAAATAGAATGTTAGTTGAATTATCAAATACATAAAATATACAACTTAACAGAAAAAAGAAATTTATATAAAATAACAAAAATATCACAAAATCCTTAAAGGAGGATTTAAAAGAAAAAAGCTGAGAATTAATTGCCACTCAAAACAAATAAATATTTCTAATGACTAACATTTAAGAGATCTGAGATATTTAATAGCAGCCTGTTGTTAATTTTCAAAATTCAAAAAATCGGTTATTTGTAATAACTTAAGAGTCAAAGCATTATATGCATAGGACTAAGCTTCACTAACCTCATTTATAACTTAAAAATTGCAGAAAATCATATTCCCTGGTTTTTAATAGTTAGGAACAAAGAAGCAGTGGCTGTTCCACTACATCCTGAATTAAACAGGTTGCCATACAATTGTAAATAGTATTCACACCTCAATCTAACAATTGCATGTGGGTGCCATTTTACAAATGACCTAGATTTTACTGTGATGATTATTTGGTTTTAAGTTTTGTTCAAACAAATGTATACCAAATATGCAGACAGGCTAGAATGACTCAGTAAGGCATGTCCATAAGATTTAAGATTAAAATGGCCTGAAAACTCTGTACACAGGCAAAATGAATTCTGCTACACAAACGTAGCAAGTGCAGATGGTGATGTAGTGTCCTCTTCTTTTTTCTTCTTTGCACCATATTGACCAATGAAAGAACCATCTTCTGTAAATTTGCTATTTTCCCCTTCTCCATATTCAACCATACTATCTGTTTCACTTTCTGGTCCCTTTATACTACTGTTCAAAGATGTTCTACTTCCACGAGGTGGATTTTGATTTTCAACACTGAAATTTTAAATGAAAATATTATTGCATGCATATATATAAATTCCTGATAATTCTTAATACAAACAATTTGTGAAAAAATATAGTAATCTAAACATATGTAAAATTAATTTTTTTTATTTCATATCAAATTTTATGAAACAATCAGGTCATCATATTTAAAATTATATATATATATATGAATTTCTCAAGTGATGAAGATTCTGGTTATGAAATTTCATGCATATCAATATACTTTTTCATTTTCAAACTCTTCAAAAATTTTAAACATTATAATATCAAAATTCTCTTAATAACAATATGTTAAATAACTATATAGATTTTCCAATGTTACAGAAATACAAGGTGATTCATATAGTATAAAACCCAAAAATTGTGTTATAATCCAAAATTAATGACATGGATTTATGTCAAAGTATATTTGAATTGAAGGGCAAATCATGCTGCATTGTAGTACCAATGACACAACAAGAGTGAGTGACAAGATAGGTTACAGTGTGAAAGGACAATGTGTTTGTGTATATAGCTATTGGATTACTGGCTCATTCCTTGCAACATATTGATAATTCAGGATGTTGGTATTGTGAAGAATTCCCATGGTTACAATCCAGATTTTTATGTCAACCATGTCATTTTTTAAAGAATCTGTATCCATTATGATCTCTCGATCTTATCATTCCAAATTTTTTTGTAGAGTTACTTTAAGGAAAGGGTTTACCATAACAACCTCTGCATATTTAGTGAAGAGAACAATGCAAAAGAGATTGGTAAGAATTAACAGTGTTATATTGAGATATGCTAGCAACATGAAGTGCTGTGTTGGCATGTACCTAGCAGAGGTGGAAATCACTTTCAACATTTGATGTGATATCCACATGTAGAACATTAAACAACATACATATATCTAAAAAAATCTAATCAGTTTCTATTCATTTGTTACTATGCTAGAGCAAAAACTTTAGATTTGGATTTATATAACTCATTTTGTATCTCTTGTATAACTTATGGCTAAGCTTACACAAAAAAATCTCTCTTAATAATCAACTTTTTATTCACATATCTGAAATAAGAAATTTCTAGTTGATTCTGTTATGGCATATATTATAGTAGTGTAAGAATATTTTTAAAATAATGAACAAAACTCATGAACAAATTGTTAGTAACTCAAGGAATATCTGTATGTATATGTATTCATTAATTAAATTATATCTAATTTTTGGTTAATTTTGATTTAATAGATTTATTAATTACAGCAGATAAAATATTCACATATATTAATATCTATATTTACATATCATTTTCTAAATTAATGACAGAAAAAGTTTTTTTATAATTTTGGATAACAGTTCTTTTTATAATAGAATGAATTTTATTACTTTTAAATCTATAGCCACTATTTCTTAGTATAATTTAAAGTGATATATTATAAAATTTTATAGGAAAAATAACTTTTTTCTTCAAATTATTCTAGTTATTTCAAAAATATTTTAAAATAGTATAAAAATTACCTATTAGCATTTCTGAAATAATTAAAATAGATTAAAAAAATAAGAAAATTAATCTTTTGAAGTCTTATTTTTAAAGACAACATGATGCAAGATATAGTGTGCTTGCATCACCTTTGAATTTTGAAGTACTACCCAAGTTTTAAAGTTTATCATATATCCATGGAAATAACATTAGGTTTTTGATCTGTGTACATATAAATCCATCAAACTTGACTTTATTAATACATTGTATCAAAAATTTGAATAATGAAAAATTCATGCAGCTCCTTGAAAAATAGTCTGCCTATGCCCATGATTTAAATCAAGGGTCGGCAACCTTTTCTGATCGACGGGCCATTTTCAAAAAAAAATATTTTTAAGTGGGCCGCACAGTCAGGCTTTTTTATTTTTAACGGGCCGCACAGTGTTATTATAGACATCGGAGAACAAAAAAATTCTGGAGATAGGTTAAATATTCCAATGCGAATTCTAGTCTTGCTTCTTTGTGAACATTTGTCAACCGATTGTTTATCGCCAGTCAATGGTGATAGTAGCCGAATTCTCTCAATCGATAAAAAATAATAATAATACAATCAATAAATATATTTCATAATATAACAAATAATAATAATATAATAAAAAATAAAA
>WUQG02060303.1:0-10016 GCA_011317285.2 Androctonus mauritanicus | reverse complement strand
GCCGAAAACGTTAGTACATAATAAAGTTTGTTATTATTATTCCTACTGCTGATGAGTGCTTATTTATGGGAAAACTTAAAATATCAAATCAATAATTTTCATTTTAAAGATAGTAACAATAAATTTATGCACCTATTAGTTTTGTATGTGTTTGAATTTCATTATTTTCATAAACTTTTTCAGTTTTGTGGAAAGCAGAATTAATATTTATATTAATCTCTTACTCAAAAAGTTTTAAATTTTTATACAGAAAAATATTACAGAAGAATTGTTCAATAATACAAAAGAAACAAAGATAATTTTTCTATCATAAAAAAAATTAAACAGATTAGAAATAAACATTATATAACAATTAATTAATTATATTTTTGTATATAATATGTGTATATATATTAAAAATGTTTTAAATGAACAAATATATTTACTTTTCTACTTATGATTTCAAGAACAATTATATATCTTAAAATAATAATATAAATTTATGAAGTACATAATCTTACAAAAATTAATAATTCTGCTGATTATAAATATTTTATTGATAGTGAATACTTAATCATTAAGTAAACAGTCTTTTAACAAAATTAGATTTTGTAATATAAAACATGTCGTTTCAAATACGACAAAAATATTTTAGAAAATCAATAATATTCCAAATTATAATTGCTACATTTATTAAATATTTAAAATTTCATTAATCTAATAATTTTATTATTTTAATACTTAACAAAAGAGAAATTTTAAATTTATAAAATATATATAACCTATAGCAGTTACTGGGTCAGCCACTATATAATTTTCCATAGACGCATTTTAAAAACTTAATAATAGCGATTTTCTATAAATTTTCCCATTTCACTACTTCTTTACTGATAAAAAGTTTAGTATAATTAATATTAATATGGTTCTCTAAAAGTTCTAAAAGATTTACACAATCACATTTATTACAAAATTTCAACGATTTTGAAACAATTTTTTAAAGGAATTCTACGCAAATGATTCAGGTAAGTTACCTACTATAATAATTTAGTTCAGAATGCCCCGATTTATTTATATTTATCGATTGTCGTGTTAACCTTATTTTAAAATAATATATACTTTTATTAGAATGAGATCTTACCGTATAATAAGAAAGCAAACCGGCATTGTCATCCAATACAAACCACCGATATTGCCAACCTTTCATAACATTCGTCCACTTACTAAGTGGACCTTCCATTACCGCCATGATGTCTTTTCTGCTTCAAAATATCGTCAAGTCTTCAGACGAGATGACAACAATGCGGGCCGGAAGTAGAAAAATAAAATATTATTATTTTATTTAGATGTTTGGTATTGTAAAATATATAAACTATTTTTAATTTTATTGAATACAGAAATATTAAATAATAAACATAATATATTTCGCCTAACAAAACTTAAATAATATTTTTTATAAAACTTTATAATTATTTCTTAAAGTTAACTTAACTATATTTAAATATATTATGTAATAGTTTAAGTTATTAATTTCTTATGTTTATTCGATTTCGATCAAAACTAATCTGTTTGTTTTATATTTTGTTTCAATGTTTGTTAGCCAATCGCGTGAGAGCGTGTGAAATTCAAATTCAAAGTTGTATATGTTGTTGTTAACGCGCGACTGTATAGAAAAAAATGTTTATAAAATGTTAAAATTAAAGATTTTTAGAGTAGAATGTTAGGATTTTTACTGTCTAAATAAGATATACAATTTGGTAATGGATAATTATAGAAGAGGGGCTCCATACAGGGCAACTAGAATGGTAAGTCAAGTCAGTTTAAATCTTGATCAGTAGTAGCATTTAAATACCACGATTTCAGAGTAAAGTCTTAAATTTCAAATATTAAAAATAAAAATAAATTATTATTCTGTTAGTTACAATAAAACAAACCATAATCTATGTGAATCAGAGATGAAATTTAAATATAATATAATTTTTTTAATTTAAAATAACAAAAAAAATTGCAATAAATTATCTGTGATGACAAGATTGCTTTGTGACTGTTCAAGCAATATTAAAATCAACAATTCAATAATACTTTTTATATTATTATCTAAGATGAGATTTAAAACACTTCTAATGTATATTACCAAAAATAATGGGTTCTTTTTGCTGCATGATTTAATTCATTTCCATTACTTTTAATTATCTTTTAGAAAGATAAAAGCAACATTTTAAATCTAATTGAAAAATTTTGAATGAATTCATAACAATGAATATAGAAATATATACAACTATACTTTATTATTTATCTGTTATACAAACTTAATCAATAAACCAATACTATAAAATTAAAAAAAAATCATAATGATTGATTAAATAATCTCCAAAATATATCTTATTTATTGAAGAATCTAGTATTTAAAATCTTATTTTCCTTGATGATTAACCTAAATCAAATATATCTTTGTTAATTTTTGATGGAGCAGCAAAAATATATAACAAGGCCAAACATGTGATAATGCCAGTCCTTCAAATTTTCAAAATTAGCCTGATCTTAAAATTAATTTATTTAATACAAATAAAAATTTTATTGTACTTTAAGAAAAAGCTAAATAATATTAAATTTAAGCCAATTTTTGTTAAAAATTGAATTAATATAAATATATTTGGAGAATAAAAAGCTCTAATATTTTAAGGATTACCAATTAGAATAGAAAGTACTTTATAAAGTTAAATTTAAAAAATTAAAAGATTTTAACTTTTTTAATTGGCAATTATCCATCTCCAATTAAAATTTAGTATTTTTATTTATTTATTAATTTTTATACACTCTATATGTTTTTAGTTTATTAAATATATCTGTTCTATCGGTTTTAATAAAGATATGTAAATATAATAGAAGAATAGTCAGCTGTGGTAATTGAAAAATTATTCATTTAGATATTAAATCAATGAAACTTCTTCAATAAATTCTAACAAGGATACAAAATCTTGCCAAACTGAAGACCCTGCTTCAAAATATTGATTTATGCTTCAGAAATTAAAATTTTTTTATTTTTTAATATTTCTGATAAGATTCCAACATTTATCAATAATGTGTTCTGGCAAAAGCATTACTAATTTATACATTAAAAAATAAAATATATAATAAATCTTATGCTATTTGGTTATTTATTTGTATTTAAATAATTATAAACTATATTACAGTATAATATTAACAAATATTTCCTTCATTCCAAGATTTTGAAATGATTAATAGAATTAGTTTAATACTATACAGGTATTTATAAAAGAAATATTTATAAAAATCCTTAATGATTTAATTAAAAATGATATTTTCTCTGATATAAAATTTATCATGAATTATATTTCAATAACCATATTTCTCAATCATATATTTCAAAAAAATAAAAAAATGAAAATTTTAAATTGTTCAGCTTGTGTGAAGAGTTTTTTGAAATTATGCAAAATTATAAAGAAAATAAATACAATACTTATTCCTATATGTATATGAAATTTGTAGCTGCATAAAGTTTTATATTCATCTGGCTCGCAGCCAACCTCTCAAGGAAACATCTGATGAATATTACTAAGTTTAAAATCAAAAATAAATTAAATAAATAAATAAAATAATAAACAGATGATGGAATTATTATATTTATTTTAGTATCTTCCGTAATTATATAGATAAGATTTATTTATCAAAACAAAAATATTGCACAACAAATTATTTAAAATTTTCGATCGTAAAAAAAAAACTCTCTAAAATATTAACTATTATACTTTAAATTAATTAAACTTTATTACTTCTCAGATGAGAGAAGTATTTTAGTGCAAATTTATTGTAAAGCTGCAATTAAGATTGATTGAAGTTTAAAGTTTTTATTTCGCATCACTTTTATTTATTATATCACAATATATCGTTACAATAAACACTTGTGCATTGTAACGATTGCACAAGTGTTTGATTTTGTAAATTTGATTGTGAACGATTGCACAAGATTGATTTTGTAAATTTGATTTAAAAAAAAAAAATTATATCATTTAAAACATATACAAACTCAATTACTTTATGCATTGATCACTAATTGTGCAAAAAAATACGTAATTTGCAAATTTGTAATGTATTGCTTACTTTTATCGAAGTCACAAATTATGGTTTGTTGATAATAGTAGTATTACGGGGGGCGTATATCTAACGCTTATCGAATACTGTGTATTCTATTTATAATTTTGTAGTAGTCAAGCTGTTTAAATTTATATGTTTAAGACGTTGTTTTAGCTATACGATATAGCAATGATTTTAAATTTACTGCTTTTAGTTTTAACAATCTGTTGAAGCGGCATGCGTTGCGCAATAGAAAAAATTATTTTCGAAGCGTTAAGATTGTATTTATGCTTTTGCGTGCTTCATTAACACTGTAATCAGAGCAAATGTGGCCGTTAGAATTCTATAAACAACATTTTTAAGCCATTCAAAATCTGCATTGTAGTTTGGCGAAGTGTCAAGTAGAGCAGTGCGCCATGTTGTTATTGATCGTAGGATAGAGCACGCATTTGTAGAAAGGTAACCGTTAATATTCGATGCAGCAGCTGCGCTACAGCTCTAATCACTTAATATTTTCCAACTCGAAGTCTGTAGGTATTCTTACATCGTCCGGTGTTTTTATTATTTTATATATTCAAGCCTTAATCAACTTTGAAAATGAAGGTCGTTTCACATTAAAGCATCGGTATGACAATGAGAGGATTTTTTCTCCGTTGCCCTCTGCGACTTATTCTCAATCAGCCCGGTAGGAAATATCATCTTTGTGAATGTTTACAACAAAAAACTTTTCATATATCATATCCAATTGGCAATACAGGGAGTAAAATTTTCAAAAGGAATTTATACCTAAATCCAATTTATAAGAATTCGCATGCTAATCGCGTTTTTATGCCTGTAGAAGAATTTGCTCGGGCAAAAGAAATGAAAGCCAGCACTACTGTCATTCCACAAAAAGATGTTGATAAGGATGATCAAACAAATATGGAAGATGTTCTCTTTACAATGTTCAGAAATAACGATGATACAGTCCCTGTAGGGCAGTTTTTATCATCATTATGGTCTACTGGTTTAAAAAAGAATGATCCCAGATTGAAAGAAATGATGTCTAAATTGAGATGTGTTCATAAAGAAACTCAAACTGTTGGATCCCCAGAATCTTTGAATCTAGATAGAGCCACTTTCAAGAGTGTTATTAAAGAGAATATAGTTTTGATAAGTAGGGCATTTCGTAATCATTTTGTAATACCAGATTTTCAAGATTTTGTTAAATGTATAGAAGATTTTTATTGGAAATGTAAAGTTAATACAGGTGGTAAAGTTGCTGCATACATTCCACAATTAGCAAAATTTAATCCTGATTACTGGGGTGTTAGTTTATGTACTGTAGATGGACAGAGATACTCTATTGGTGATACTGGTGTTCCTTTTACCATTCAGTCATCTGGTAAACCAATTAATTATGCTATTGCCTTAAATGAATTAGGATCTGATATAGTCCATCAATATATTGGTCAAGAACCTAGTGGGCGAATGTTTAATGAATTAGTTCTCGATTATGCTCGGAAACCACATAATCCTATGGTTAATGCGGGTGCCATAGTTGTATGTTCTTTACTTCTTTATTTAGTTGAACCAGAAATGAGAGTTTCTGAAAAATTTGATTGGATATGTCAATATTATAAAGCTATGGCTGGTGGTGAATATCTTGGTTTCAACAATGCTACATTTCTTTCTGAAAGAGAAGCAGCAGATAGAAACTATGCTATTGGTTTTTATATGAAAGAAAATAAATGTTATCCAGAAAAAGCAAATCTTAGGGATATTATGGATTTTTATTTTCAAATGTGCTCATTAGAAGTTAATTGTGATACTGTTAGTGTTATGGCGAGCACACTTGCAAATGGTGGTATATGTCCAATAACAGGACAACAAGTTATAGAAAGTCATGCAGTACGAGATGTTTTGTCATTAATGCATTCTTGTGGCATGTATGATTACTCTGGCCAATATGCTTTCAAAGTTGGATTACCTGCTAAATCAGGGGTATCAGGTTGTACAATGGTTGTTGTACCAAATGTTATTGGTCTTTGTTTATGGTCTCCTCCTCTTGATAATTATGGGAATTCAGTTCGAGGAGTTCAGTTTTGTGAAGATTTGGTTCGAATGTTTAACTTTCATCATTATGACAATCTGAGACACACTACTCAAAAAAGGGATCCAAGAAGACAAAAATATGAAACAAAAGGACTGAAAATCGTTGGCCTTCTATTCAGTGCAGCTAGTGGAGATGTCACAGCAATGCGTCGTCATTATTTATCAGGAATGGACATGGGACAGAGTGATTATGATGGACGTACAGCTCTACATTTAGCAGCTGCTGAGGGTCATTTAGAATGTGTAGAATTTCTTTTAAAAGTATGTGGTGTTAATCATAAACCACAAGATAGATGGGGTCATACACCTCTTGATGAATCCCATACATTTGGCCATACTAAGGTAGCAGAATTTTTAGAAAAATGGGAAGCCCTCCGTGATGAAGAACTTCAGCAGATGGGAGATGACAATGTAGTCAAAATGCCTAATCGTAATGTTGTTCCTCTTTTACCGAAATAATTGTGCATAATATCTTTTAATAAACTTAATTTGCATATTATCAAAATGTATTTCTTATTTATTTGTACATTTAATATTGTATAAAAGTTAATCAAATAAATTATTGAAAGAATGAAATACAGTATTTTTAATAGGCTTATGTATTTAAAATTGTTTTATTTTTGACAATTTATTTTCTTAATTAGAATAGTATATAGGATTAGCATGCAATTATTGTGTTTTAATTGCAAACTTTTAAAATTCCTATTGTTAGTCATTTTATAGAATAGAATTTGTGATAATTTTACTTAATTGTATGTAAATTAATTATGCAGTACAAATTTTAAAACTTAATTTTATTATAAATAAATGTTAAAAAAAAACATAAAGGCATGTTTAGATAATATATTAATTTAAATATTATGGCTAATATTGTTCCTATTTTATTTTTATTAAAAAAAAAATGTTAAAATGGATTTCAAGTAATAAGTTTCTCATTTGATTATACTGTCTTGTAAAGATAGTATGGTAGCAATATTTAGAATGAAGTGTCTTATATATCTTATTAAATGTTAAAATAGTGATTTCATGTTTAAATTTGGTCTCAAAAATATGTAAAAATATTGTTGTAATGAAAATATTATTTTTATTTAAACAAATAAAAAGTTATTAAATTCTATTTATAAATGTTCATAATAGATATAATATGTTTTATTAATTTTTTAGTTTATATTTTCACAAAAATATAATAAATGGATTACAGTAATCAATAGTAATTTAACTTGTTAAAAATTTTATATTAATATGTAATTTTACTATGCATTCTACCATCATTTTAATGCAAACTAATCTTGTGCAGTCAATAAGTTCAGCCAATGAGATATAAACAGCTTATATCTCATTGGCTCAACTTATTGATTAGTTTAATCTATTTAATAATGTCATATAAAATTCACATTATTGGAGATTGTAATGATTGAAAGAAATATATTTGTACTATAGTAGATAAGTCATAAAGAAACAAAAATGAATAATTTTAATGCTTTTTTCCCTTGATGAATTGATACAATGGCACAATGCATACTAAAGAATTATGATAATTATGCAAGTATAGATTTTTATATAAAAAAGAGTAAATTATCATTTTTTCATTTATCTTTTGATTACCAAATCATTTTCAATAATTTCAAGAAAGAATTAAAATAAAATGTTAATAATAATTTATATTAGAAAATGAATATAATGAGATTTAGTTCAAAAAATGATAATTGAATAATTTTGTATAATAAGTCTCTAAAATAAACTTATATGTGGAATATTTGGCTAATATACAAATATTTAAATATAATATACAAAAGTAATTTTTCAGTTCATGACATAAGTCAATTCTAAAAAGAATTATTGGTAAAATAATTACATTTATAATCATTTGTTTAATCATTAACAAGAAATATAGCTTAAATTCTTAAATATACTATACAGCAGTCAGTGTTTTCATGATATATTCATAGTAATGCTTTCATATTGTATGCAAAAATGTGAAAAATTTCTTTACTTATATATAGATTACAATTTATATACAGTACATGGATACTATTTACAATTAATAATATATATACAGACAAGTTATATATGAACTAAAATCCATATACAAATATGTCTGTTTTTTTGCTTTTATTTAAAAGTTCATTACTTTTATCAATTAAGATAATTAAAAATTAATAATTTCATTTCTATATAATATTTATATTAAACAAGGAAAAAATGACTATATATATATTTTACCATAAAAATTTAGTCCATTTACTTAAGAAATAAAAAAATCAATAAATTCTATTGATAAGTAAATCAGTCTATAAATATCTTAAAATAGAATTTAATGTCTAAAGTACATGCTAACATAATGAAGAAATGAATCTAATTTATTTGTATTCATTTTTGTATTCTTTATCATTATGAAAAAACACATACATAAATATATTTAACAGCATAAAGTTAAAAGTAGTTTGAAGATTTAATATAAAAGTATTGTTTTTGAATAATAACACTTTTTTTGAAAGGTTAGAACTAAATATAACTTGAATGATCATAATTTATTATATATGATATGAATTATTTATTTGAAAATATCATACTTTTAACAAACTTATTAAATAATTTCTTTTCAAATGCTATAACAAATATCAAAAATATCATTTGAATTCAATTACTAAAATATAAAAATATGTTAAACTAAAATATTTTATATATTAATAGTGAAATTATTGATTTCTTATTTCGTATCAACTTACAAGTTCATATGATCAGTGATGTTTTAATGCTCGGGTGAACCTATCGCCCATTGGGAGCCATGGGTTTTAAGAGGCCTCGTATGTAGCGTTATTGTTATTATGTTGTTTATCAATGTGAGCATGGAATAACTCCAGAGTAAAGTGCTTTGTCAGACGAGAGTCAAGACACAGCTATTTGTGATGTTTAGTTGTGTGTTAACTAATTGTCTATGTCAGTGCTGAGAAACTTTCTTACTATGTTGTTATTATTATCATTATTTATTCCTTTGAGGATAAGAATGAAATGTTATTTGCCTATCTTTTTTAAAGTCAAACTTAGAAAAAGATTTCATATTGAGAGATTGGCAAAAATGTTTTATGAAATATAATACTAGACTTATAAGTAATATACATATATAGTATTACACCTCCTATCATTTAGCTTTCTTAATCTTGTTGCTTAGATAAAATAAATAGAATCATCCAAAGCTGTGCAGACTTTAATTTACACCTGAACTAATTAATCTCATTGTAAGTATTGTAAGGAAATCAAACATTTTCCTCCTAGAATAATACCTTTTTGGAACCAACTGTACTTTCATCTAGCTGATTTGTTCATTGTAAATTGGTGAAAATAGTTTGGATTTCCATTTAGAGGACAAAGGATTAAATCTGAACCAAGATCAATGGATGAATTAGACAATGTTTGGAGTCAAGACAATCTATATGCATATGAGATACAAATTGTGTAACTTAGATATCACTTTATTGACAATCAAATAGTAATATAATACAATGTAGTGATTAATTTACTCACTTTAATAAATTGGATCTAGGATAATGACATAACTTGGGAAACATTAATTAGGGATTTATTTTCAAGAATTGATTAGAGTAGTACAACGTAGGAAAGAACTTGCGCAGAAACGAACTGATGCATTGGGAGATACCATTTAGCGCTATTTATGAAGTTTAGAGGCGTTCGATAGTTACTGAGGGAAACGACAGGCTAATCTAATTACTTACATTCAACATCGTTAATGTAAACAATTTGATGTAAAATAAAACAGTACACTTATTATAAATGAAGTTTTATATTTCCTATTGTACAATTTAAATATTAATTACAAATTTGAAAACAAA
>WUQG02060292.1:0-10016 GCA_011317285.2 Androctonus mauritanicus | reverse complement strand
ATGTCCGAAAACGTTTTACTCAAATAAACGCTGTTATGCTCACTAATAGTGCTTAGTTTTTTGTTCTTAGTAATAAAATAATAATAATAATAAATTATTTTTAGTAATAAAATTATTTCACAAATAAGTTTTAAATATAGTAAAGCATCATTAATTTAGATATCAAAGATATAAGTTATAATGAATTATACATTTTGCCAGAGAATACATTTTCCAAATTATAGATTCACACTAAAAATTTATAATTTGTAAAATGTTATGAAAATGACATTTTCAAAAGCATCTATGAATATAGAAAATTTTTCCAAAGAATCATGAAGAAGTTTTTCAGATATGTACATATTTTCTTATAGATCTTTTTAACATAATAAAACTTCTAATATGCATTTTTAATCATGACCAGGAAATAAAGCTTTCCAACAAATTTTCTTTCTGGAAATTTATAAATTATATACAGGTATTCTCCAATTTAGCCAAATAATCAGGAAAGAAGCTTTTTTTACATAATCCAAATTTTACATTAATCAGAAAATAATTTTAACAAAACTTCTAAATTGAAATTTATGGATCTAGGTAGAATATAGTGATTATACTTACATAATATTAAGGCACCGTATTGTTCTTTGAATGAAAGAAAGACAATATCACATGAAATAAAATCACACCAATCAATAAGCTATATATATAATGTAAATAAATCAACTAACTTGAATTTTTAATATAAAAAGAATATAAGCATGTATTAAATAAAAAAAAATAACACTGTTTTAGCCATTACTAATCATCTTCAGCAATAAACCAGAAATACAGAAACACAATGTTGAGGATTACATGTATACATATTTGAATTTTATTTAAATTACAAATTCATTATACTTTTATAAATCACACACACACACACACACACACGTATTCTCCAATTTATATTCATCCAATTTTTTAAAATTTGTTTTTATATAAAATAAAATGTTTATATAAACAAAGCATAAAATCATCAGCAACTTAAAGCACATTCGAGCGGACCAAACAGTTTCAGAAAACATTTATTATGTATCAACTGGAGCACTTTCGGCTTACATACCATCATCAGCACAAAAAGAATAGAACAGTGCTGTAAGTTGCTGATGATTTTATGCCTAGTCTACCGTTAAGAGCAGTAACTTTGTGTACCTTATTGTTTATATAAAGACAGATGTTTATATAAATGTTTTTAAATTATATAAAATGTTTTTCAAAATTATTTTTCATGATACAAAATAAACATATACTGCATAAGTTACAAGTGTGAACAACATTTGAATTCATATTACTTGATTTATTTATATTTTGCACTATTATTTGTTAATTTTAAGTATGAAATTACTAATACGTTGTTGTTCCATATGATGATGTTTCTCTTTCAGTCAAAGAATAATATACTGTCATAACATTGTGAAAGTACTACTAAGTCCACTTAGCTTCAGGAGTTTTTGATTCAGAATTTTTGTTAAAAAATTATTTTTCTGACTTATGTAAAATTACAGATTAAGTTAGGTTCAAACTTCAGTCATAATTATTTCCATAAATTGGGGAATACTTATTTTGTAAATATATAATATCTAGTAATTATATTTATAACTGAATTAAATGTGTTATATTTGAATTAAAATGCTTTTTTTGTTTAGATTTGAAATTGTTTTACTGATAGAATATGTAAAACTAAAGAAAATTTACAAACTGAATTAAAAATGTTTCTTGTTTTAATAAAAATATTTTAAGTATAATCCTGCAATGAGGTTGTAGGCTTTTCATATTCTAAAATACTTTTAGTTTACATATTTATTTTTTCCAACAAATCATTTCCTTTAGGCTTGTACTATATTAAAAAATATTCTATAAGATATATTTTTTACATAAAACAAATTATAGTTGAAATAGAAAAAAAATTATATCAAATGTTAAATTATTTTAATACCCTAATATATAAAATATAGCAATAAAATAAAAATATTAAATAAAAAAATTCAATTAATACATATTTATTATTTATTTATATTATTTATACATAAACAGATTTTAAAACATAATATAGAATTATGATGATTAATCAAAACATAGATGATTAAAAATTTTCATCAAAAATGTAATTTAGTTCATTATGCATATTCATTGTTTTTGTCACTTGAGTGGAAATTTAACAATAGCACAAAATAAAAATTTATTTAAAAATTTTTATTGTACAAAAATAATAAATTTTTTATACCTCAAACTTTGTTTTCAAATATAGTCAGTGCTACTTTCAGATTTAAATTATATTTGTAATGAAAATTTTCAATAATCTATTTGACACTAAGTTATTCAATATTCACCTTCAATAATATTAACCATCATCATCATATTATAGTTAATCAGATTAATGATGCTTAACTGTACTGATAAAAATAATAAATATAAAAAATTATTTATGGGAATCCTCATTTTATGATGGAGATACATTACAAATTCACAGTTGTAATTTGAAATATCTTCACTCTGAACACAGTTTCCACAGGTGCAATATTATAAATGGAAGTTATACTCTCCAACATTCAAACCAGAAAATTCAACATCCAAAAAATTTTTAAAAAGAAATATGATACAGTAATGTTAAATAGTAAGTCTTCATAATGAAAAAAAAACATGATTCTTTTCTGTCAATACTTTATTATTGTTATTTGTATAAAGAAAACACTAAAAAAACAAAAGTAAAATATATACTGAAGAGTAAAAATTAAGTTACAAACACAAAAAAATATATTAAAAAATTTTAATGAAATTCATTGAAATTTCATGAGTTTGAACATTATTATTTTATTCAACCATATAGAGATATATTAAAAGATTTCAATCTGTTTTTTAAAAAATTTAGGAATTAAATTTCAAAATGGTTAAAATGATCAAAGTAATGATCTAGGAAAAATCATGACAGCTGATGATTATCCATAATAAGGATATAAGGAATATGATCACCTCAGACTTCAATGCAGGCCTCACAATGCCTTATATTGATTGTCAAAAAATTCTCAGAATATTAATGGCCATTCATGCAAAAGAGCAAAGTAATGAAGCTTAAATACATTAAAGCTTCTGGGATGAGAAAGAACATTGCGGAACTTTCTGATGACTTGTACACATTTTTGCTTAATTGTGGCATGTGGTGCAATAGTTAAGAATGGGTAATGAGAATTACTGACACCAGTAACACAGAGACTACATTTTATAACAAATAATTTCCTTTAATAGAGAGAGAGAATTATTACAATTATTAGCCAAACAATAAACTTTTTCAGAGGATAAATACTTTTAGCCTTTGGAGGAGATTTTAAATTCACAGTCTAATAACTTGTGATAATAGTTCAAACAGAAAGTGATATCAACTGTATAATATATCTCTTCAATACTGAGGAAATTATTGGGTTCCTTTTTTCATAGGTGTTTTGGCATATTTTTTAAAAAATAGTACAGAGGTTCCTTTATTAAAAATTGAAACTTTAACTTTTAGTAAAGGAACCTTTGTGCTGTTTTAATATGTTGCAAGTATTCTGAAATTGTAACATCACAAATTTTTTAATTCAGATATTTGGCAACTCTAATTATTTACAAACCAGATAAATGGCATTCTACTGTAAACATCTTCATATAATTCTAAAGGATTCAATAAAATCTAAAACTTATCAATGCATATTTTATTTATTTTTCTATTGAAAAATAAATAAAACTTATCGATGCATTTTCCAATTACAAATTATTCAATTTTCTTTCTAAATTAATATTAAAAAAACTTAAAAAAAAAAAAATCATACTTAATTCCTGTGTAAAAATAATTGTACCTACATCCTTAATAGTTGTAGAAATAATCCATGTAAGCTAAATCCATTAATACCTTGTATCAACTAATAACAATGAAGTAAGAAAAATTAATCTTTTCAAATTCTAAAGAAAAAGGAATAAATCTTGTGACAGAGAAAACTCTTTCTGAATGTTTTGTTATCTAACAGGTCTCTAAAATTATTTTGTTCCCAAATATCCCTGCTGTCATCAAAATTTTTGGCTATGAATTGTACATAATACAAACACATACAAATATTAAAATACATTCAAATATTAAAATTTTAAAAACTATTATTTATCATGAATTTTGTGTAAAATAAAATAAAAAAAAAAATTTACATAAACAGATTTTAGAGATTTATTAAACCTATTTAATAAATTTTTTGCTCTTTTTTTTTATTAAATGCTCTGTTGATTAGTCAAGATTTATCAAAATATAAATATATCCAAGCATTTATTTCAGAAAAATACCTCTCGATCTCCTTTTAACCAGCGAAGAACAGCAGGTGGATTACCTCCAAGAGTAACACAATTAAATCTTTGAAAATCACCAATTCTAAGAGGTTTTCCTTCTTCATATCCAATAATAGTGGGTGGTTTGGGTGGATCTTAATATGAAAATATATAAAAATCATTTCTATAATTTCTAAATATTAAAAAATTAAATACGATATTTCAGATATCAAGTGTTCTAGATAATATTATTTAAATATATACTAATTTTTAAACTCAGTAATTTAATATTGATGATCTTTCTTTAATAGTTGTTAATACAATCTTCATTATTTTTTATTTTATTATTAAATATTATATAAACAATTTAACATTTTCATATATAGAAGATAGTATTTAACTTATTTAAAATTCATGTAAATATTGGCTTAAGAGCAAAAGAAATTTTTTTAATCAATCAATATCTTAAATATTATGATTAAGAGATTTTGCAAAAACAATTAATATGGAAAAAGAAAAATAGTAATGTAAAACTAATAGAATAGATAATAAATATTTCTTATAAAGAATAATGTAGAACATTTCATAGTCAAATAACCCAATTTAGGTGGTTAATTCAACCCAAAACATTTCAGTGTAAATCAAAAATTGTGTAAGTCCAACAACATTTAAATTATCTACATTATATCTAATTTAAGTATTATTGTTGCAAGTTATTTATATATATATATATATATATGAATAGATTTAATAGTAAACAGAATGTTAGAAGAAATTTATAAGCATACATTAAATATAAATAAAAAAATTTAAGGTCATAAATGATATTTTTGCAAAAAAAAAAAAGTAAATTGTTTAATTAATTTTTTATTTGTATTTTATGGAAATTCAACAAAAATTAAAATACTTATGTACCTTCATTTCTCTGACTTCCCCTGTTTCAAAGAAATGAAGGTGTATAAGTATTTTAATTTTGCACCATGAAATCGTGGTATTTTGAAACCACGTAAGTAGGGTACCTACCATATTACTAAATTTATAAAATGAAATAAGCATATTAAAAAAAATTCTGTTGCTACTTTAATTTTGCTTATTTAATTTTTTTGTTTACTTTATAAGATTGTATAATCATATTTTATTTCTAGTATGTTCTATGTTAAACTTTTATAAAAACATCTTTTATTCTTGAGTAACATTACTAAAATAAATACTTTAATAGATACATAATACAATAATACAACAAGCACATTAAAGAAGAAGATGATAATTTATTATTAATAAATACACAGCTATTAATAATACTAGGCAATATACTGAAAAAATTACCACCGGTATTATTAGTAATTGTCTATTTATTAATAATAATTTATTTTTTTGCTTACTTTCTGAACAACCCTATAGTATTGCTGACAAGATCGGATATTCACCCGCAAACCTGTCCATAGTCCGACCCTGTGCCCCCTGTGAAATCATCCCTCTTTTTTTTTTTTAATGGATGCAAATCGAGATATCAAGCTCTGTTTCTTTGATCCACTGGATGACATGTTCGATGTCCCGCAAATAATATTCCATGAATAAATTAAAGAACTTGTATTTATTAAAACAAAAACTGTTAGACTTACAACTGTGTTAAATAATAATAATAATAAACATAGTGTAAATACAACAAATCCACCAAACCAACCTCCAAAGACTCTACTTGTCAGTGCTGCAATAGTTCCAAATACAACCACAAAGTTCCACAAAAACATTGTCACAATAAGTCCAACCAACATCAACTTCACAAAGCCACCAACAGTCAACAGACAATAATTACATTTATGTTGACTACGAAACAAGATGAAAGACATCATAACACACAACAATCGTTCAGCACTACTCAGCGGTTAAAATAGTGTCCTCCATTTGCATAATCAACTGTATTAAAAAAAAATATTAGCAAGAAATAAAAAATAAAAAATTATTAATTTTTGTTTCTCCTGTGTGATTAATTTTCTTATAAATGACAACACCAATAATCTTATCCAAAAAAAATCCTTTTTCTTTTTTCTCTTCTTTTCGTTGTTTATTCACCATACTCTCGACTACCACATGACGGCTCACCACACCAGCACACAGACTCATCTCCAGCAACAGGTATCGCTTTCGACTTTCTTTTTTAAAATTTATCGTAAAACTATTTATATTCATTTTTATCACTTTCCTCACATCACCTAATAATATTCAGTTTTTACTTGGACAAGCCAGTTTTCTCCATTTGGTTGCCAGTTGCCAGTTAAACTTTATAAAAGTCCAGTTTTTATCTATCAAATTCAATTTAAAGTATATGCAGTTGCAGAAATCAAAATATGTAAAAATAAATAGAAATTTTAACATCTTGCATATCATTGATGGCATTTGCCATATATGGCTGAAATAAACAATAGAATTTTATGACTACAATTTCATAGCCTTCTAACCAGTTTATTGTAGTTGTGCCTTCTAATCAGTTTATTATAATTGTGATTTCCAAAAAAATTTTATAATAATGGCAATATTTCAATAATTTTATATAAATTTTGAAATAATTACATGGCATATCTTAATTAATATTCATTAATTAAAATTTGCGTATTAATTGTTTTTTTATAATTTTTTTTTTAAATATTATCTGATTTTCTTCATTTATGGCTTGTTTTATTTAGATCAGCTGATATCCAAACATAGCAATTATTTCATTGAAAGACTAAATCTTAATATAAAAAAATCATATTTTCAACAATCTTATATATGGAATGAAACTTCTGATAAAAATAAAATTAAAAAAATACTTGCATTGCTAGAAAGAGAATAAAACAATATTATCAACTGTAAAAATTTCAAAAGATTTTCATAAAAATTGAGATATGATAATTTTAAATTTTGCATATTAATTAGGCTTAATTTTATTAATTGCCAGTATGCAAAAGATTAAATTATAATATTTTAATATTCTTGTTTTGGTAGTTCTACATTTACTATAAAGCGAATCATTGTATTTCATGCTAAGTTAGATCATTAAATGTGCTATTACTCTGTATAATATAGTAAAATATTATATTGTTTTTCCTTTTTAAACATCAGTAATTATCATGTTGTAAATAGTTACATTTTATTTTAGCAATAAGAACAAGTAATTTGAACTGATAAATATTAGAAGTTAATTATTTACATTTTTCTGAAATAAAAGAAAATTATTTAAAGTCAAAAAATATCTGAGCCAAAATGTTCATTCATCACAACATGAAAATTAAACGTGAATAATTTTGCTCAAATGTAATAGTCAATATAGCCAATACTAAATTCCTATTACAGAAGCAAAATGAAACAATAAAAAATATAATTCTAAATTTTCAAAATATATGTAATTTGATTATTATTGTTTTACGCACACACACACTGTGTATATATATATATACAAGTTAATAAAAAATATATGTAATCATGCTTATTTTTAACTCCTCACTACATCCTCAATTTTGTCTGAGTGATCATCATGGAAAAGCTGGCAACACTATACAGAACTATTGATACTATCATTATGTGGATCATTACTCTGATGCTGTATCATAGAAAAATTGTATTTTCAAGGTCACTAATTAATAGAAACTTAAACGATTTCTTGGATATCAAAACATTATAATTTATTTAAGATATTGAACTTGAATAATTTTATCAAAACTGTACATCATTTTATACACTAATTGAAATTAATTAGGGGAATATCTATAAACCAATATTCCAAGCCCAATTAACTCCTAGCATAATAATTTAGAATTAAACTGTAATTTTAATTATTATTTTTAAATCAAGGCTATGGTGCCAATATCTGCTGAGTTAACAATTAATTAATTTTTAAATCTGGACAATACCTTACCAATAGTCTAACTCAGGTGTGGGCAAACTTTTCTGACCGCAGGCTGCACGGACTTCTGTAAGGTCTCTAGCAGGCCGCATATAAAAAAATGATTTTACTTTCCGATACATGAGGTACTAATAGTAGAAAAAATATTGCAATCATGCCGGAAATCAGCGTTTTATTTTCAATGAATTTTCATGGCCACTCTCTACCATTGCTACAACCTCAAAATCCGTTGCTCCCAATAGGTTACATATTCAAAAATATTGGAAAATCGAGTAGGGCATATGCCAGATTTTTTTAAAGGGGACGTTTTAGCTTACAAAATCTAAATTTAATTAATAAATTATGTTGCTTACTTATATAATTTAACACTTTTATGGTAAAATTAAAAAAAAAAAAAAATTTTACACTTGTGCATGCAGGCCGCACACATTGCCATGGAGGACCGCATGTGGCCCGCAGACCATAGTTTGCCCATTACTGGTCTAACTGTAATGCATTGGAGTACTATCCTAAAGATCCTGGTTTGATTTCAGTACAATGGTAAAATTTTATTTCAAGAAAATTAATTTTAAAAATTTTAGTCTAATTATTAATTATTAGATAGCACCACCTTAATACAAATCTAAAAATTAATTAATTATTAACTCAGCAGATGATGGCACCATAGCATTGATTTAAAAATAATCATTAAAATTAGAGTTTAATTCTAAATTATTACACTAGGGATCAGAGGCGTAACTAGGCATTGGCATTTGGGCAATTGCCAAGGTGCCAGAATCTCTTAAGGGATATTGTAAATTCACCTTAAGAACAATCCAAGGGCGCCAAGCTATATATTTGCCACGGGCACTAAAATCCTAGTTATGCCTCTGCTAGGGATTAACTGGACTTGGAATATTTGGTTTAATACATCATTCTATTAAGATTTATAAAATATATTATTTTTATTAGGAACCTATTACATCAAAACTGAAAAGTAATTTTGTTATTATGCACAGTGACATGTAAAGTTTAGAAATTTTAATTATATTGTATCTTAAAAGAAATGTTATTTTATTTCATGTCATTTGTTGTTGATAAAGTATCAAATGAATGATTATCTCAGATTACAGATAATCAAGTGTTGTTGATCCAGTTATATTTTTAAAATATTGTTATAGGAAAATAATTAATAATTTATTTAATAAAATTTATCTTACTTACAAATAATTTTTAATTTATATTGCTGAAATATTGTCTCTCTTAATGGTAGGCATTCTGCATAACAAGAAAATACTTTAACATCAGGATCCTAAAATAAATACTTAAAATTAAATTAAATCAAAATAATAACTTTGATAATTTTATTTAAGCATTTGAAACAAAAATAATTTACCTGCCTGGTCAGAGTCACTGTAAGATTAGATGATGTCACCCATCCTTTTGCTGTAGCTGTTCGTACTGTTTCTCCTCCTATTACAGGAAGGCCATCAATCATCCAACTTAACTGTGATGGTGGATTACTTGGCTCTGTTGTGCAATGCATAGTAACAGTGTCTCCTCTTTTTGATTCAGTAGGACCTGTAATTGTTACTCTGGCAGGAGCAACTGCATAAAAATAATTAAAATTAATACACTAATTTAATTCCATAAATTATTCTTTTTTATATATGAATTCTTCTCCAAACACTGAGGATATTAAGAGGATTTATAAATTACCATATTTATTTGAATCTAAGCCACACTTTTTTCCAATATTAATGATACTGAAAAGCGGGTGCGGCTTAAAATCGAAGGCGAAAAATTCCGCCTTCGATTCTAAGCCACACGCACTTTTCACCCCTTTGAAATG
>WUQG02060291.1:0-28124 GCA_011317285.2 Androctonus mauritanicus | reverse complement strand
AGTGAAAGAAGAGAGATCACTTACTCATGTCAACTACGTCATAGAAATTCTCCCCTCTGTGAAATATTCCCGTTCCCTATTTCTACCGTGGAAAGAACGGTCTATTTCATTGCAAGCTGTTGTGCAGAGATTTTCCAGACTTTATAATCGAAACTACTTCCTCTAATCCAGCCCCTATGGTAGATGTCAAAACCTTTTTGTCATAGACTGTACATATGGATGAATGTATATCTCAATAGATAATGATAGTGACAATGCTGTATATTAGGATTAGACATTTTATGATGATGCTATGAAAAAATATATTTGTTATTATTTAAAAATTGGAATTATATGCTGAGATAATGGACTTTTGATAGTATGAGTATTATAAAAAGTCCGTTATCTCAGCATGCCCTTTAAGTGTGCAAAATGAGACAAATCATTGAAATCTAAAACAGCTGACTGATTATTTTAATTATCTCTATAAAATTCTTCATAGTTTTAAAATATATTAAAATAAAATTGAACATGGTCAAATATGAACCAAAAATTGAGCTGTTGCATATTTATATTTCATTCTATAAATAATTGATATTTACTTTATTCTCAATTCAAATGCTCATGTAAGTGATTAAAATTTTTCAAAAAATACTTATTAGAAAATGAATTTATATAACTAACCTCTTAACAATTCTTGAGATACAAAATCAGCTGCTCGATAAAACTTCATTTTTATAAATGCATTTAATAAATGAGCAACAGTAGGTCTTTTCCTACCAGAATGATACCAATGTTTTAATAAGGCATTACCAGGACTATTTCCTGGACGATTCCACTGCTGTTCTAAATCTCTGTATTAAAATAATTATTTATAATTTTAATTTATTATTTTCAGTAAAAATTTTAAAAAAACAAAATAATCATAATTTAAACATTTTTAAAAATAATTCCATATATTATATTTTAAATTTCAAAATTACTCTAATTTTATATTAAATTTAAAATCAAGCAATACTAATATTTTACATGATTTTAAACAATTCTAATATTTTATCTGCAGTTGTTAAAAAATTATAATGCAAAAAGACATTAAAATATTGCAAAAATAAAGAATATAAATTAAATAAAAATAAAACCTAACAAAAAAAGTATTTACTTTTTTGTTTCATTCTGATACAATATTGAAAATAACTAATGTAGAATATTATTGATATAAATAAAACAGCTGTTTTATATAACAAAAATAATATTTTTTGTAGAAAGATTAAAGAATATATAAAATAATAAACTTTATTAGAAATATTAATTAAAAGAAATAATAATTAACAGAAATATTATTAGATTAATAAACCAAAACTTGAGAGTTGAAATAGATAAGATTTAGAAATATTTAATAAATAACACTCATATATGATGTCATAGAAATTAATTTCAGTTTTTTTTACAATGTTTTTTCCCATCTCGTGATATGTCAGGGATTTATATCTCCAAATCTGACAAATAAATATATATGTATGAATAATGTTAAAAAGGGGAAAAAAGGAAGAGGAAAGAAAAGAGGAAAAGTGGATCAATGTATGATTGCCTTTATATTATTTGTTAGACAAAAACTGATGAGGGCTAGCTAATAAGTTGATATGCATATTTTATTGTCAGCAAAGAGCAATCAAAAAATTCATCAATGAAATAGTCTTTTTTCCTTCTCTGAAGATAGTTTGTTTCATTTTGATTCCAAGGCTAAACAATCTTCTTTTGGTTGATAAATAGATTTATTTGAAGCAGCACCAGAGATTTTTTATAGATCATATTTCCTAATATAGAATATTTTCAGGTTATTTTCAGTAACTGAATCAGAATAATAAATCAACTAATTTATTTCAAACTAGTGACTATGATTTCTCAACTTTTATTTTGTTCTTGAGATTTGAGTTTTCTTATTTCATGAAATATTTTTCCTGAGTATTTATTTCATCTTCAAGAGTTCTGAAGAATGAAAACAATTTTGCTCTTCAATGAAAATTTAATATGTTTTATAATTTAATAAGCTAGCCATTATTAAATTATAAAATACTATTATTTTATATTCTTATTGATTCATAAAATAAATAATTTTATATGAACTAATCAGATATCTGAAAAAACAATGATTATCGAAAATAAATTTTTTTAAATAATTATTTTCAACTTCAAAATGTTCAGTTATAGTAAAAATTTGAATTAAAAATTTTATTTTAATTTATCAATTCCCGATTAGAAGAAAATGGAAATCTGACATCAATAATTAAATCTAAATGAATTGGGTAAAGATTATATACATTAATATTAACTTCAGGATCTGCTGTATGTTGATTCAAATCCATTGAATTTTTCTTCTCCTAATATTAAATTAGTTTGTATTAAATTTCTGAATTGAATTATATATTTATTTTAAATACTTCAAAAGCAAAAAAACATAAAAGATATTTTAATCATGATTTAATCACTTAATGACGCTAACACTTAAATGATTAAGTCATTTAATACGTGTTAAATGACTTAGATTCAGTGGTGAGCTTTTGGTGGCTCATACGAGCCCTTTATTAAATTTGTCTCTAATTTGCAAGTCACTTGTTCTTTTTGTTTGCTTGTTTATTTATTTCAAGAAAAACACATGTCTTGCATGTCATAATCATACTTTGACTTATGTTAGCCTCTCTCTTCCTCATATTTGCATACTTGAATGTACATCTCAAATAGTGGCGATCTGGTGATAATGCCCTCCGAAGCAGGGTAAGCAGGTATGGATTTAGCGTACAAAAAAGTTTTTTGAAACATGGGAAGGGTGAGAATTAGAGTCTCATCTAGTTTCATTTAAGTTCATTCAAACATATTGAAAGGCTAAATAAGTAGCTAGATAAGTAAAATTTAAACAGGTGCTGGAAAATGCCATCTATTTCAATAAATTTATTGTTAGATACCAAATTTTTTAACATCAAGATGATGCGATGAAGCTTCGTTGTTTAGTTTTCTGTTAAAAAATGTCAAGTAAGTAAGTTATTTTTATTTTTTTAAATTTTAAAGAATTTTTTTATTTTAAAATGTTTTCTTGTGCATGCACAATTATTTGTATTTTCTGTTTTTGTAAAAAGTAAAACATTTAATTAGAACTTGATATCTTGTTTTTATAAGATAAAATGTGAGTTCTTTGTTAAAATTTTCATAGCTCACCACTGCTTATATCTGCTATTCTGGAATAAATTACTGAATGTAATTATATAGCTTACACTTTATTTTAAATACAGTCCTATGTCATCTTATATCATTATTTTATTCCAAGACTCACAACTAAAGTTGAAAAACAACATAAGTTGAATAAACTCTTTAGAAAATGACCTAGACTCTCTATAAATTACCCTGTAACACTGCTAATAACATTTTTAAGCTTTTAATAAATTTAGTTGTAAATTAAATTATTTATTTAATGTCAGTTTCCAAATGAATGTGAAGGCAGAGTCTCACAGGCACAAAATGCGGTGTCAATACAAAGATATAAACGTGTCACACAAAATGTCAGGCATACCAATGTTCAAACTGAATTTTATACAATACAACATAAATAAATGACATTGTTTAGATATTAGCCAATTACTGTGATGTCATTTGGAAGTAGTTGGCTCAACATGGATATGAAAGAATTGTTTTATTTGTTAATGGCTTCATTCATAAATTTATTGAATGTCATAGTTTTGCAGTCAAAAAATTCAAAATCTAAAAGAATTGTATGAATGTGTGGAATATTGTTACAAAGAACAACAAAGTTTCAACAATCAGCTCATATCCTGATTGGACAAATGGTCAATGTACTCTTATATGCAATGTAGAAAACTGAACAAAAGTCAACTTTGGTGTAAAGAAGCATCCCACCATATTACAGAAGTATCATCATCAGCATTGATACACTAACGTATTACATCATATTTTATGCTTATAGACTCAGCCTTTAGATTTTTATTTTTTCCTATTATTATTAACAAAAACTGATGTAAAATTGAGAATGACATAAATTGAAACAACTTAAACCAAGATATGACTACATATTGTATACTATTCTTAAAATTAATATTCTTTCATAATTTATCAAATATGCTCAGTTGTGTTGTTACATTTATCAACAATCATAATGCTATGTTGATAAATGTAATATATTGTACTGCAAATAGCAGTTAAACCATCAATTTTCTCAAATATTTGCACTGCTTAATTTTAACATAATTACTTACAACTAGCCAATTAGCAGGAAATATTAATCAACTCAAAAGAATATTACTGAATATATTAATTATAATTATGTATTGAATAAAGTAATTTTCTTTGATTTGATTATTTCCTGCTAATTGGCTAGTTGTAAGTAGTTAAACCATCAATAATATGATCTTTCATTATCCTTATTTTGAAAGCTGAATAAAGATATGAAATGTAGAATATACAGTTATCTTACACAATACATTCAATTGTCAACCTTACCAAATTCTATTTTTAATTTTCTTTCTCAGAATTTTAGAAAAGATGATTCCTATTATTATTTCACTAATCAGCAGTTAAAAAATAATAACTAAAACTTTTAATGAAATGTTTTTGGTTGCTATACAACCATCTTCAACATTAAGAACAGAATACAATATTTCTGTTCTTAATGCTGAAGATGATTGGATAGCAACCAAAAATGTTTCATTAAAAATTTTAGTTATTATTTTTTAACTGCTGATTAATGCTGTTATTTAATAAATATAATAAGTAGTTTGTATAATCAAAGAATCTATTTCTTATTTCAGAAAACTAAATAAAGAATTTTTAATAATAATTTTTTTAATATTAGTTAATTTCAATACAGCCACTCCTAAACTTACATAATACATGATTTATATAAGTTTGACTTTTTGGAAAATATTTTCTGTAATTTTTTTTCAGATATGTAGCATAAATAGCTACTGTATTTGTAGGAACAATATAGAACAATATGGCTCCATAGCATTGTATAGGTGCAATCATTGTAGTCACCTAGCATTAGGAGTTTTTAATCCAAAATTTTTGCTAAAAAATTATTTTTCTAACATATAAAATTTGGCTTTTGTAAAATTCTGAAAAATATAATTCTTACATAAGTTGGAGAGTGATTGTACTTTATTTGGACTGAGAAAACATTTATCTTTTATTTGCAGTTATCTGAACTAAGACTTACTTTACTTATGAAATTTTGAAAGTAATATGTTATATATAACATATTACTTTCAAAATTTCATAAGTAATATAATAATATACTTTTAATGTCATTAATATATATTATTAAAAATGATTTATTACCTTATATTGTCATATGTTAAAAGTGGTTCCTCCTCCTTATCCAAATTTGGTAGAATGCTTGCAAATTCTTTCCAAATATCATTGTTTGAATTTAACAAACCAACAAGTCTATTATGAACCCAAAATGGTAAATGACGAAGTTCTGTATTTAATGTAATATCTTCACCTTTACAACTTTGAAATGTTAAGTTCCTATTGTTAGTAGTATTTGATTGCATAGTCTATAAATAAAGCAAATCTTTTTTTTTTACAATTATATGGGAAACAATATATTTATAATGAAAAATTAAACAATATTATTTTAATTTGATACAATATAAAATTTATTATAAATCCCACTCAATAAAAATACTTATTTTTCTAATAATAAATTATATGAACAATCTATCAAAATCTAAATTGCAAATAAAGACTATTTATAAATCCAATGTTTCAATATGATATAAATTATAGAATAATAATTGCCATTCAATAAACTATGCCAAAAATACAATTTAATATTTCTTAGCATTAGTTGGCTATTATAAAAATTCATATGGTTAATTAATAATTAATTTGAAAATAATTGAAACTTATTATTTCTTAGTATTTTGAACAAAATGAATCCTAATTTTGTAAAATATAAATTGGCAAAATTCCAACTGAATAATGTATTAAGAATTTAATTAGGATAAAATTTTAAAAAATCATATCTACAGATCTATTCTTTCTAAATTTTTTATGATTCAGATTAGGACTCATAATATTGATCAAATTCTTAATAATAGTTTTTTAGCACAGGCAGTTCTCAATTTTACAAGTTAATTTATTCTTGGAATAAACTTGTAAACCAAGAATCCATTTCCCATAGACATAACATTAAAAACGGGTTCTGTTTCCAATAATGAAATTTGATCATAATTAAGTAAAGGTCAACAAAATCAATAGTTTATGATGAAATAATGGTTTATTCATCTAAAGAAATTACAATGAAAAATGGTGCAAGTTTAATAATGATACTAAATACAGATATACTTTGTGTAAATACAAGTTACATAAAAATAAAAACAAAATAATAATAATAATGGCACAAGTACTTTCAGTCTCAACTCATGGAGACTATCTTCAAGTATGAAGGAAGATTGTAGAACAATACACAGACTGCAGCCCTCCATTGATTTGTCCACATCATCATGTATTATGTTAACAAGTTATATAAACAATGAAATAATTGTCATTTTAGTTGTGATAAAAAGTGTAAAATAAAGAGGCAAAGACTTCAGAAATAATCTAAAAAGTATTTGTTAAACTATACACTACCTAAATTGTAAAACTAATTTCTGAAATGAAACAATATTTGTAGTTTTGAACAATGCATTTTCAAATAATATTTTTCTGATGTGAAATTATTTTTATAGTGGATTGATGATAATGTTTTTAAACAATAAGGAAAAATAATCATCATATTTGTGATAATAAACATTGTTTTTATTTTTACTGTATTTATATATGTGAAATAGGCTATTTAAAAAAATTGTATATGTGCACAAGGTAGCATTGCCTTAATTTTTAACTAATGAAAATTTAAAATCAATTTTGCATTTAGCTACTACAAATGTTGAATCTAAGAAAAAATTTGTTAAATCAAAGCAATACTATGCATCCAATTAAAAATTCTTTGTTTATTTTTAATTATGATTCTTTGTAACATGTAATAAATAAACATGATATGATATATAACTTTTGTGTTTTTTTTTGGTGGCCCTCTTATAAGTCACAGTTAATCTATGCAGCCCTTGGTCTTAACAAGTCTATGCATCCCTGCTTGTGAACTTGGATGATAATGGAGAAAATGGAGGAAGAAAAACCATTACTGAATTTGGAATGGGAGTGAGTTGTAAGAAAGTTAGAAAAATAAATAAACTATGGTGCAGAGATGAAAATTATTGCAGAAGATTGGATAGTAAAAGCAGAAGGGAAGAAATTTGGATAGATCATGAGACAATAAGAAGGAAAATGGCTGGGAACAAGGGAAGTTAAAATGGATAGATATTAGTGAATGAAAAATATTTTTATTTTGAATTAAAAATGTTTAAAATGGCAGACCAGATCTATGGAATTGTAATAGAAAAATTATTAATACTTAAATTTAGATTATTTCAAATGCTTTGCAAAAGAATAGAGAGTTATTAGGGGCATTAGCAGTGATAATTCTAGCTTTCTCCCAGGCTGATTCATATTTGTTGATTATAACTTTTTCAATCAGGAAGGAACTATAATTTCTTTATTTATGTTAGGAGAAATGTTTGAAAATGTGAATGCCATGCCCAAACTCCTGGCAATGACATAGACATACATGACAGTATTATGCTGTAATTTATATTATACTATTTAAAGTGTTCAGAAATAATTTAGAGTCCTTATCATTTATGATATAGTGAAAGGACAGACAAAAGTCTAAAAGTCAAGACTAAATTTGATTTAAATCTCCTTTTGATTTAAACCAAATTTAATGGCTAGATGTTTGATTTTGTGAGTGAGGGGAATCAACGTAGGTGATGGATTGAGAGAAGAATTTTGGGTTAATGATAGATTTTTGCAAAGAAATTGAGTGGATAGAGGGCTAATTTCATTTTGCAGTTAAGATAACTGAATCTTGCATGGTGTAGCCATCTGCAAGCATAGCAGATTTTATATTATTTAATTCTGATATTGTACCAGACTAATTAGAGGGAAGGCTATAGACTTGGCATATTAGTGAGGCAATAGAGTCATTTTTATGATCGCTAAATTAAAAAACAGTTGGAAGGGAAAAGGTGAAAGTTGCATATAGGTTTGTGGAAAACAGAAAAAAAGGATTAAGAATCAGTATTAGTAATTAATTGGTCAAGAAAGAAAACTGAATTGTTAATATGATGTTTGATTGAGAATTTTATTGAAGGATAGGTAACTTCAAGGTCAGATTTGAAAATAGAGTTATTAATCAGTACCTTGCCAAAAAAATTAAGTAAAGTGGAAAGTAATTTAGCTGAATGCCAGGGCTGCCAGATTATCTGCTTTAAGTTTTATAGTACAGTTTTCATATGGAATATTACTTTGTTCACAGTAACTAATGAACAGATAAAGAAAATGGGATAGGGAATACATAAATGAGAGTGAAAAATTTTGTTTTAAGTTATGGATGATGATTTCAGGAAGAAATACAAATAATAATGAACCTATCCTGCCAAAGGAAAATTTTTCCATTAACTTGGAAGAAATTGTTTTTTGTGATGAGGAATGCATCAGTGATGGCTCTGATTTTGGATAGTACCAGTAGTCAGATTGAGGCAGTAGGACAGATTTTATAAGCATGATAACTTCAAAGAAAGGAACAGATGAGCAGAGGTTAATGATATCTGGTTTGAAAAGACAAAGATCAGATAAATTATGAGTGTAAGAGAAAGTGGAAAGTAATTTAGCTTCAAGTAAGGAGTGAACAGTATGTTAGGAATGAGAAAGAAACTGAGAAAGATAAACTGCAATAGATTTTTCAGTATTAAAGATAGGATGTGAGCCTGTTTTATATAGTTTAACTTGAAAGAAACTCATTGAATAATGATATTAGAAGGAGACCACATCATCTCCATTTTATGATACATTTGACTTTAGAGCTAATTTTTGAAGGATTGTTGGTCAAAACAGAGCATTGAAAGATTGAGGAAAAGATTGTACTTTAAATTGGAATTCATCAGATTGGTAGATGACAAATAGATGGAATTAATCCAATATAAGTAATTTTAAATCATTGACTTGAAGAAAATCACCAATAACAGAAGGATTAGACGTACAATTATTAAACTCTTTGCTTTAATTGTAAAATCTCCAAACAAGCACTGTAGCAAAGCATACAATTTTTGTAAAATTGTATGCTTTGCTAAAGCTTGCTAAAATTGTATGCTTTGCTACAGTACTTGTTTGGGGATTAGACGTAGTGGATCGTGTACATTTCAGTTTATGGAGAATGAAAGCTGTAGCAAACTTAAAATTTGATTGGAGATTCCATTGCTATAACTAAAAATACTTTTCTGTTTTGTGAAAAATGTGGTAAAGCAATTTTTTACCACCTTGGAGATCTAGGTTCAATTCGGTAGATAATTTTGCACTTTTGAGTTCAGGTTCAATTTCAGATTATTTTATAACCTCAAGAATTCAGGATCAAATCTGATGATTATACCAACTTAAAGAATTCAGTATTTCATTTCATTGTGCATTCTACTAAAATTATTAACATTATGGCTCATTTTCAACTTATGATGTAATCATAATCCTATTGTAATTTGAGGACAACTTGTATTATTATTAAATACTTTAAATAAATCAACACATCACAGTTGTTATAAAACTGGTTTAATATGTCGAACATTTTCGGCAATACAAATTGTTGGCATCTTCAGGCTTAAAGCCTGAAGAAAAGAAAAGCCTTTAAACGATAAGAAAATGGCTGTTTTCTTATCATTTAAAGCCTGAAGATGGCAACAGTTTGTACTGCCGAAAACGTTTGACATATTAAACAAGTTTTATCACAACTGTGACGTGTGTTGAATTACTTATCGTATTTAATAAGAGTGTGAAAAAGCAGTATAATAGAAACTGTTATATAGATGCTCTTCTGTTTAAAATCATTCAATTTATGATAATTTGATCTTATTATTACCCTGATATTCCAAACTTGGCCATTTTCATAGTAAATTGACTAGAAATTTTTAATCAAACAGAAAGCTTTTTCTATTTCATTAAAAATTTACAATTGGCTAGATGGTGACATGGTAAAACAATTTATCATCATATTGAAGGATTTGTGTTTGATTCTGGATAATTTTATGCTCTTGAATACAATGAATAATGATTATAATGAAATATTTCATCAGTCCATAAACAGCACTACATGGCAGTTAATAAAAAACTTTGAGAAAACGTAACTGCCGTGTAGTGCTGTTTTTGGACTGACAAAATATTGTATTAACGATTAGGCAGTGTTATTGAGAAAAAGTTTTATGATTATAATGAACAATTCTTCCTGATCCTGTGACACTCGTTATAACCTAGTTTTGCTGTATTTCATTCCTTTTGCTATTAAACAAGTATATTATTATATACAATATTAACTATAAATACACTATGTGTTTGAATACAGATATAAACATCTTGTGTGTTTGTCCAGTAAATCAACTTCAAATTAGAAATGGACATGGATAATTGGTGGAGATTACTCTTATATGTTGATACAAATTATCAATCATTTTCAACTTTTAATTTTTTCAACCTACAATGGAATATCAAAATATAATCCCATTGTAAGTAGAGGAACACCCACACAGATAATACACAATGCTATTTTTGTTCATAGATAACTTTGTAGTTAACTAGCAAAAATACAAAGGAATACCTGTATTGAATTATGAATTTTTTTTTTAAATTATTTTATTGAAATATGAATTTTTTTTAAATTATCAAATTTAAAAAAAAATCATATTTTTAATGTGAAAAGTTTTCCATATTGCAACGTATTAAATTTTATATATTATCTACTTGATTCCAGCATTTTTTCTTAGTTTCAATAATAATTTAAACTATAAATATGTTTTAGTTATAATTAAAACACAAATAAAATTTAGTAAACAAGTCTATTGATATAGAAACTTCAAATTTTTAAAGTTATCTTTTATAAAGAAAAAAATTATAGCAAAAATATAGATTGAATTTGAGGAGAATAAATGTAACTAAAAAACAGACCACAAAGGATTAATATTTTATTAAATCTAAAACTTTTGAACACCAAAATTTTGTATTTAATATTTATAAATTTTCTATAAATATTCTATGAGCATTGGTGTACAAATTTTCAAGAAAACTTAGTTTTAACTGTTCATAATTAATTTGACGTAGAGCATATTATTAATTCCAATTTCCTATACTTTTATGTATTTTTATAAATTTTTTATTTTGAAAAATTCTAAGTAGAGCACTAATTTCAAAAAATGCTTGCTAGAATGAGATAAGAGATTGTTATAAAATTCTCAAATTACCAAAAAATTATTTCAATAAGTAAATTATATTTTTATATCAAATTTATTTCAGAAACAGGCATCACATACAATTAAAAGTATGTCACCAATATCTCAATAAGAGTATGTCACCAATATCTCAATAAAGTTTGAAAAGTTCTAGAGAAAACACAAATAAAACTTAGTAAACAATTCGAAAAGCAATTTGAAAAGTTCTAGAGAACGCATAAGAACTCTGTTTTATACGTGTTATGTTAACTTTATTCTATGTACGTATTGAAGAGGGACTACCCAAAGTCTGAAAACGTTATACTAAATAAAAAACTTTGATGGATAAGACTTGCTCGTAGTGCTGTTTTATTGAGATTTGAAAGAATAGCAAGTAGAATTGGAATAGTATGTCATCAATAATAAGCAATTACGATCTATTGAATTTTGTATATCACGCATCATATTTTTTATTGCACATTATAGATCATCTACACTGTAGGTAGCAGCACCTCCACATTTGGTATTAGTTAGGGTTACAAGTCAGTTATCATTATAGAGAAACAATCATGCTGTATAACTATTGCATTCCTCAATGTAATAGCAGTACAAAAAAAAGATAAAGGACATCAGTTTCATTCATTACCTAAAGAGAGTAATCTAAAACAACCCAAAGTATCATTATTAAAACAGGAAAGACAATATTAAAGCATGTCAAAGTTTGCAGCTTGCATTCTTGCCACACCGTTTACACTCCATCGAAAACAATAGGTTAGTTACTATTACTACTTTTAGATGTTATATATTTTGATATAAGAAACAGAAATTATTAAACACATGTGTATTAAAACATAGATCTCTTGTAATTGCTGTTTCATTCAATTTCAAGTATTTTCTGAGAATCAGACATCGACCTCTCTCTTCGCTTGATGTTGCTGATCTTTCTTCAAACTAGTTATGGATTATTAAAAGGTTGAAATTATTTAACTGTTTCCTTGATATTACATTTATTGGTGAAAACTGATCAGGTGATGGAAACAAAAGGGATGAGGTGTTGTCTAAATGTTTTAACACAAATAGACTGCAGACAAGATCATGTTTTTGTCATGCAGAAAGTTTGAAATTTAATACAATTTAAATGTAAAAAACTTATAGAAGATAAAATTCTAAGTAAAAAAGTCTAGTTGCATTTTATTATTTGAGGTTTCATTTAAAAAATATAATGCATGAAAGTTTTGTGATGTTTCCGTTTTGATACATGAAAGACAAGAAACATTGAAAAAATTAAATACTGAAATAAAGTTTATTAATCAATAATATTAGATAAAATGTTCAATGTTTACGAAAATTACTCTGGACAGACATCTGTGTTGTGGAAAAGTTCTCCTGTACAGACATTCTGCCACTCTACTAATTACTACTTGTGCACCCATAAATGAGGTGCATATTTATCAATTCTACATAAAAATAGTGATCCATAACACACTCAAAAAGATTGTAGTAAGCTATATATAATTACCAAACCAGGAAGAGTTAGCAATTTAACGTTCAAAAATAAATGCTGCATGTGTAAAACAATTATGTTTCATTTAAATAATTGGTCACTAATTAAATAAAAAAATATGTTCTTGATGCTCTAAATTTTTTAGGATAGTTTTTTAGTAGTTAAAATTATAGATAATTTTAAAAATGCAAAAAACATATTTTAAAAATAATTTTTGACAAGAACCGGAAATGATATCACAAAATTTTCATGCATTATATCTTTGAAACAGTCTCAAATCAGATTTTTTTATTCAGAATTTTATTCTCTACAAGTCTGTAAATTTTGGCACAATCTTTTTGAATCATTCTGTATAATCAACAACTTTAAAAAAAAAATCAATTTATTATAAAACAAATATAAAATCAAACAATCAATGCACAAATTACAAAGATGACAAAACTTGGAATTAAAATCGAAATATTTGGTGTTCGGATTGTTTCCTTCGCTATTTTGCCATCAAGCCTCCATATCTGGCATGACATAATACTGATCTTGGGTTTAAACCATGATTTTTCCAAAATTCAGAATCTGATAGAATTAGGCAAGATACATATCTATATCTCTTTGAACTCTGTCAAATGATATTTTATTCATTTAAAAATGATCATGACAAACAGTTACTTAATGAGATGAACTCTCTTACCTTTAAATTATATCTTTTCAAAGCAAAAGTTTTCAAAGTTTAAAATAACTAAATATTAAATATATACTGAAAAGAGAACTTACTTTTGTCAACTTAAAGAAACATCGTGAAGTAAATAATACACATCTCTAAACAAGCCTTGAAGCAGCATCAGAATGAAACACTATCTGAAATAACCTTCCTCAAGCATAGCCGAACAAATACATTTATTTTTTAAAATCCAAGAAGGCTTTTTAAAATATTTAACAGTTAATGCATTCACAAAAGGTATTGGATAACAATATCTATATTTAATTGATGAAAACAAAAAAGTAATGAGGCAAACTTCAATTTAATCACATACATCAAAACACGCTCTGTTTTGAATGGCAATCTACAATGCTTCTAAATAGCAGGTAATAACTTTCTTTTATGATCTCAACATATTCAAACTTTTTGTGATTGCTTTATCATGTGGTCAAAGGATCATGAAATTGCTGAAAAACTGAGAAAAATGATGCATTTTTAGCAGTTTGTAGCAGCATTTTCAATTTGGCACAATTGGTGCAGATGTGTAATCCTTGTTCTTATAATTTTTTAAATACATATTGTCCATAATTTAATTTTTTGAGTATTTTGTGAATTATTTGGGGATTTGTTGATCAGGGAAATTAATTTTCCCAATTATCCTAGTTAATCAGGAATCTATTGTAATTTTTAATTGTTTGAAATATACTTCCAAGTTAATTAAATACTTTAAAATAAGAAATTAAGATAAAAGACTAATTATTATAATAAATAAATAATTAGTCTTTTATCTATTCACTTTTGAAAATAATTTTTAACAATAAAGATTTTTAAAATTTTAGAATTTTTCTAAACAAAAAAATTATATATTATTTATGAACAGATTTTATTATAAATATTGTATATGAAAAAATATTTACTGTGCTTATCTTCTTCATGTTGCCTTTCAAGAACTTTCATAGCTGACTGAATGGGATCATTACTTAACTCCTTCATCATTAATTCTTCTCGTGCAAATTCATAATCAATTGGTTGATCTGGAGTTTCTGCAGCAGAGGGAGCTATGAAATTTAATAATAAAACTATTATTTAAAAATGAAAGTATAATTCTTTAATAATTAATAAGTCCAAAATTGAGAAAAATATTTAAAATAGAAAAATTTGATCTTCTATAAATAATAATGTAATGAAAAATAAAAATGAATAATACTTACTGTTTGCTTTTGGACAATTTACCCGGAAGAAGTGATTGTTACCCCATAGTACTCTGTCTCCGTGACGTAACTGTGTTTTAACAGTAATTATAGATCCATTTACACATGTTCTATAAAAAACATAAAAAAACTAAATATTAAAATGATTAAATTCTAATTCTTTATTTGCTTATGTTTATTATTTTTAGTTGGTAATCAATTTTTTAAATACTACTTTAATAAACATTCACAAGACAACATTAATCACAGAAAAAATTTTTTTATTTAAAATATTTTCAATCCAGTTCAGGACTATCTTCAGTACACAAGATATGAGAAATATATATTTTCCATGAATAATACTAACTTGTTAATTTTTAACAATAAAAGTTCTCTTACTCAAAATTTAAAGTACAAGTATTCCTTGAGTTATGAACCTAATTATATGCTATTTTAATTGCTTACTTTCCAAAGTTTTCCATTTTGTTAAGATAGTTCAAATAACTATATTAATATAACACTATTAGCAGTAGAAAAAATTACAATATTTAATTATTGAAAGTTTTTGATTACAATAAATTATCATCAGCAACCACAATGCAAATTATACAGAATTACATTTTAGATTATATTAAATTATTCCTTCTTCTATAAGTTTAAATTTATGCAAAACATTTTATTCTGAACTTTTTTGCATGAGGAATTTTAATTTGAAAAGCACTTATTTATTTTTATTTATTTTTTAAAAAATAATTTGTAAAAAATAAATAATAATAATATAATTTTTCTTTTAATATTCTTACATTCCTTTTTTGCATTCCCAGGCATTCAATGCATTCTTTTTTTGCATTTCCATGTTTCTGAAATGATGCTCATTTATCACATTCTGATTTCAGCCCTTCTTAAGATTTCTAAAGATTTCAGTATTAAGCCTTCTTTCAAAGAATAACAAGATTTTATTACCTGAGTATTCTCCCATCTCATATTTATAGAATGAATATAGTCTTACTCTGATTTGAAACATTTATTACACAAAATCTATGCTAGGTATAAACACAGGATTTTTTTGCACATTTTATCTGAACTCAAAAGATTTTCTTTACCAAACAATAAATAATACTTCTATAGTTTTTCCTACATTAGAAAACTTTAACATTTGTGCCATTTATTATCTGGAGAACATCTATCAAATATTTGACTTCTCTCCATGTTTCCTCCAACATCTCAGTCACCATTACGAAAGCATTAGTTATCCTTGCATTCAATTTCATCCATCAGGAACTGGTGTCAAATATATTTTATTTTTAATAAATCCTTGTCACTCACACTAGGTCTATTAATTTTTTTTTAAAGCACTGCCAGTTTTTTTAAGCTTTGCATACCAACCTTTGATATTTTTAACAATTGGCAAATCTTATTCATAGTTCACTCCTGAAGTTTTGCTGAACTGTTACCAGTAGTTTTGTTTCGTGATACCACAAAACACAATGAGCTTTCTTCTTTATAGACACCATTTTGATAATAGTAATTGCAGTGTCAATGAAATCCACAGATTATGCACCTCTATAGTAAAATATCTCTAAAAATTGGCATACATAATGCTATGAACTGCATATTTCTATCTATCATAAATTTTAAGTTATGATTTTTCTTTATCAGGGAAAGCCTTCATATTTACTTTGTATGTCATATTCTTAAGCTCTTCTAGCCAAAGAAATTCCCACTTATCCTATTTGTATGTCATGCTTATGCTCTATTATTCTGTCTGTCAAATTTTTTTTGATGACTCTGATGTATTTCTCTTCCTTATTTATATTTTGTATAGATATTATTTTTACATTCGTTTTTGTTGTTTCACTTTATATTGATCTTTATTATTTCTCAACTTAATGAAGATAATACAATCTCTTCTACTGGTTATTTTTAAATCTACTTTCTTCACTATTTTTCATACTGTTCTTACCTTAACTGATGAATGTTGCACTTTTATGAATCTATTTATTTCAATTAATTAAAAAATAATTAATTAGAAGTATTATTTTAATAATGTTAATTAGGAAATAAACAAAAAATCATATGACATAAGCATTAAAGTCTGAATTCCACATCAGCAGAAACAGACAACAGAATAATCTGCTGTTGTCTGTCTTCTCCTCTATTTTGTTTCCACTACAACAAAAATTCCAGACAGTTTTGTATATTGCAGTAGCTTCTTGTGGTTGTTTAAAAAAAAAATAAAAATGTGGAGAATGAAAAAAGAAAGAAAAAAAAAAAAAAAAAGATGACCTGCTGGTGGGTGGAGTGTCCGCCATGTTGCTAATACTCTTGTTTCAGTGATTTCAAGTATTTGGTGTTTTTTTTTATAATGTTGGTGATTAAGTAATGATTGTTAAATTAAATTAGTGATATGTTTTTATAATAATTAAGTAACACACTACAGTTTGGCTGGAACAATTTTGTATTGCTGTTTTTACAATATGTTAATTAGACCAGGTATAAAAGAGCCACCATGGGGTGGTGTGGATGTTCTTTCCTGTTTGTCAACATCCTGGCTGGTGTGGTGCCTGAGTAATTGAAGTTTCACGTTTGTTGTCTGTTTGGGGACTTCTCATGAATAGTGTTATTGTGAAAGTATTTTGTCTGGTAACTGATTTGCTGAAGAAGCATAAGTTAATATCAGCAGCTGATGTTGGACAGTTGTCAGGTGAAGGAAAGAATCTGTTGAATTGTTATAATAACCAGTTGATTGTAAGTGTTGTATTTTTCTTAGAAATAATAAAGAAGTCAGTTATTATTTTATGGAGTTTCTTGGTGATCTGGCCAATTCAATCCTGAAGTGGATAGACTCGAGGGAAATTACAGTTCAGGTAAAGGTTTTCACGACAAGAAAGGCTGCCAATGAGGGGGCGCAGAGTCGGAATCTTTGTAGTGGTATGAGTGAGGGCTCATACTCTACAAAAATACATGACAACATAATGATTTTAAATCAGTTATTGTCTTTGGCAAAAGTCTCCTTATTAATGTTGAAATTAAAACAAAGATGAAAAAGATGATAAAGATTTTGAACAAGAAAAATCTTTCAAAATAGAGAGAAATACAGTTTCCATACTCAACTGGTTGAAAGCTTCACTCTCAAGATTAAGAATATTATTTTGAGTAAGTTGATCTTCAATTTATATGTTGTTTCTGCCATTTTGATTTTCAATATTTCAGTTCATGACATCAAGAAAATGTCACTCCAAGTAAGACATATGATTGGCTAAAGATACAGCAGGGAGAGCTGCAGAAATTTAAAAGTTGAAATTTTGTCTGCTCTACTTTTCTGCTCACAATTTGCTGAGCAGTATATTATAAACAGGAAGTGATATCACATTTAGATATTTGTTGTCTGTTTCTGCAGTATGTTCTGATGATATGGAATCCAAGCTTAAGTCACTTACAGGTGTGATCATTTCCAATTTTTGTGTATTGATGGTAACTCTGAATATTTCCATTTAATTTTTGTTTTTCTATTAAAAAAAGTGTTATTTTTGTTATTATTGTTACTTTCTATGAGAAAGTGATTTTTGACTTACAAGGCTGAGTTAATTTTGGAACTAATTAATAACATCAAGCAGCAGGTGAAATTGCGTTTTAAAATAAAACAACAACACATTAATAAATGAAATGATTAAATGAAATTTATAGGCATACTTTGAGAACAGATAAGAAAAGTTAAGCCTATAAATGATATTTTTGTAAAAAAATAAATTCTTTAATGAATTTTTTTATTCACTTTTTATGGAAATTTAACACAACTGAAAAGACACATCTGGATATCTCTAAAACTGCAGAATTTGAAATTGTGTAAATAGGGAATCTATTGTATTATATACAGGCAATTCCCAACTTATTTAAGTGGATTGTTTCACAAAACCATATGTAAGTTGAAACATGCTTATGTTGGAGTATATCCTATAACAATACTAAAACAGTACCCTATATTGTATCATAAAGACATCATCATTATAGTAATATCATTATCATTAAAAATAGTTATATTAAATATTAAGAATAAGCATATAAGTCACATGGTAAAGCAATTGATTCCATCTTGGAGAATCCAGATTCAATTCTCAGTCTCACACCTTCAGTTTTTCGATAGAGATTCAGGTTTGGGCTCGACTCATTAACTAAATTAACATAATAACCCTCTTAAAATACATGTATATGATAAATGATGAAATTAGGAGAAAATTGCACATATCAGTTTTATCTACTATGATTAGTATAGTTTTGTTGTAAGTCAGGGAATTTTTATCAGATCTATGTAAGTCAAGGAAAGTCTGTATTTGATAATATATATAAATATAACTATAAATTAAAATTTTTCAAAAGCATCACTTAAAATTTCTCCTCTTTTAAATAAAAAGAAATAATTTCTTAAAATTTTTTCAACTCCAAAAATATTATAAATTATTCACGTATGTAGGATTTGCTTTATTAATTTGCAATATATCATATATTTTATAATGAATTATAATTTAGGCCTTACTGCATTTTTTATATTAATAAAATCCAAATTAAACTGTATTTTTAACAACCTAAATCTAAAAGCTAAAAATATTTCTTACCGAGCACCTTCCATAGGTATTATATAAATTTCTGAATTTTCAATAACTATAATACAATGTTCTTGCATAATACCCAATCCACTAAGTTGAATATCTTGTTCAACTGGTGCATCAGGTCTACCAATTAGAGTTTTATCCTATTATAAAAATAGATTTATTATATTCATAAATATTTCTTAATAAATATACTATTAGTTAATAAAGTACTAATTCGTTATGTAATTATAAAAGTGAGATTAAAATCAAAATACTAACATTACTTATATTAAATTATCTAATTATATATAATTCTGTAATAATAATACCTTCAGATAGTATACAAGCAATTCATTCAAAGATGGATCTGCATTTAAATTTACTAAGTAATATTTATCTTTTTCTACTTTAATACCCGAAGCTTGAACTGAAATTCCCATCTTTTCTAAAGCTTGCTGCCTTTCCTGCAATTAACAGTTATAAGAAACAATTTTTAAGGAACAATTAAAAGCCACAAAATGTATTAACAAATAATAATACCTGATGAATAATTTCAGTTCTGTGTAACTTTTCTTCCCAAGTTTGTGACATTTCTTTCATCAATTTTTCAGATTCAACAAGACGTTCATTAATATCTTCTTGTTGCTAATAAAAAATATAAATACTAAATAGTACTATATCAAAATTTTCTGATTATAATAAAATATCTCTTACTGTTGCATGTTTCAATTGATCACGTAACATCTCAACTTCTTTTCTTAATTCTCGAATAATACGAGCATTCGGGTCTTCATTGACAACAGCATGGTTGACGATACGTTTGGCACGATCAGCATAACGTAATGTTGAGAGTGTTTCTTCATAATTATCAGATGCTGGACTTATTGTTGCTACCATTACTGTTTTGCTGTTACCACCAAGATTGTCCTGAAATTATTTTAATTTATATACATCACACACATTCATATATATAATGTGAATCATGACTTATCAATTTATAAAAATCATTTGATTATATATATATATAACCAAACAATTTTTATAAATTGATAATCTATGATTCACATTTTATCAAATGAATTTTCAAATTGTGAATAATATACACTCAATGCATTATTAAGAATCATGACCCTTTCTGCTCCAATAGTGATGATGTAATGGATGAGCAATGATATGCTTGCACTCCTATTACTAGAATATCTAGGCACAAATTTAGAAATCTATATTTTTCTCTCTTTATCAAAAAAAATTTTAAATACCAATTTTTTACTTTGTTTTTCATTCTAAATCTTGTTTTTCTAAATCTATCATAAATTTGCTTAAAATTAAATACAGTAGGTCCTTGTTTAATGTTACCTCACTCAATGTTGTTTTGTTATTATGTTGCAAACAAAAACTAAATTAATTAAAACATTAAAGTTCCTAAGGAAATGGAATGGAATAAAGTCTATTTTACAAAATCTATAACAACAAATATTTATTATAGAAAACTAGGCAACAACATTTTATGAGTGCTAATTCAAATCCACAATATTGTTTAAGAACACTTTATTAATCTTTATTGTAATAAGTCAATCATGCTGTTTATTGCATGGAAACACTAATACTTTTCAACTAGATGATCTGGGATCAAATCCCACCTTGGAAAATTTTTTGTAGGTCCAAGCCAGCTTGTCTATCCCCCTACCTTTACAGTGACAGGAATTGTTATTAGCAAATGATTGAGAACTAACATTAAGAAAAACTAATCACTGACATAATATCTGTGAATTCTAAGATATTTTTTTATTAGAAAATAATATTCTTTCCTATAAATTCAAAGTTATAAATGTTATGTAGCATTTTCAAATTAAAATTTATACTTAAATCATGTTTTTCATTCCATTATTGAACGATATAGTAATCATTAGATGATGAAAATTATTAAATTCTGGTACTATCAATTCTAGTACCAGAAATAAAGCACTCTAGAAATGTAATTCTGATTTATGACAATAGGACTTTGAGTTTTTTTATTTCATTTAATGTCATGATTTTTAAGAACATAACTTTGACGTTAAACAATGACCTATTGTATTTCTTATAAACTTTTAATTAATCCTTTAGTTCAGATTTCAAGTTTTGACGGCCTTTACTTTATGACTTTTGCTTTCTTATCAATACTATTGGTTATACAATATTCTTTAGATCCTTCACTTACTTCATTTGGCCAGTAATCTTGAATTGTTAATTTATTATTTGAGAATTTTAATTCCTTATAGAATAATGTTTTGTTGTTTTGACTCATTTATATTTCATTAAGTTTGTTTTATTTCAAAATTTCAATGTTTGGGATAATCATAGAAGCAAAACAATCATCACAACATTTTACAATTGGATGAGAATTATCAACTGATGTTTATACTTGTTCTGTTAGCTGTTCTCTTATTTATATAACTTTATCATTTAATTTTTTTTATTATACATAAAACAACTGTAATTTCAGGATTATTTCTAATTTAAAAAACTAATTCATAGAGTAGATAGTGTAAAATAAGTAATGACAAGCATTCTTTCAAGATCAACAACTTGACCTTAAGCAAGCAAGTTTCTCATTTTGTAAATTAGGGGAGAGATTTCAAAAACTATCTTCTCTGTTAAATGCTAATATAAATTTAATTTGAAGAAATAACTGATTTAGAATGAATAAATAAAGAGAAATAACTTGTTATTCACCAATTTTAAAAGGATTTGATGCAGAATGTCAACCAAATCAACTGTAAAATGCAAAAATTTAATAAAAGTTGGTACTGAATCTAGCAGATAGATATTATAATTATGTACAGATATTAAAGAAATATTAAAAAAATAAATTATCTGAATGGGCATCGTTTTCTAACAATTAACTCAATATGAAAAAAAAGCAATTTTGATACTTCATTTTGAGAAAATTAAAAGAAAAATGATTAAAAAATAAATATTTCAATAATTTGTGTAATAAGATATTGTAGTTTAATTACCAGGAAATAAAGATCAGCTGTTTATATAAAATAGTAAACAAAAAAAATCCTAAATTATTAATACTTTATAACTATTAAATAATTGCTAGAGTCCTCAACTTATGATCCAATTTACAATGATCCATATTTATGTTGGTAATTATTTACGATGAAAATCCATATTTACAACTGTTAATGATTTTGTAATAATAGCAGCCAATTGGATTGGATAGCCAAATTGTTGCCAGGTGAAAGCATGTTGTTTTCACTATGTAATATTTATATTTTTGGTCTCATACCACCAAATTTTTTAGATGTTTAGGCTTGACCCATTCAACTACATCCTAAATGCATGAAGCAAGAAATTCAGATTCCAGGTTTCTAAAAAATTTTTAATGGATCTGGCCCAGGCACAGGATTCATCTACAGTAAAATCCTACTGGCTTTACCACAGATATGGATATTTTGTAGCAGTGGCAGAGCTAGAAATTTTGGACTGTAATGCAAATGTGGCCCAAGGGCCCCCATCAAAAAATATAACATTGTAATAAAGAATTTAAAATATATAAAAAAATACTTTATTTTCTTTGTAATACACTTTATGAAATAATATAAAAGTGCAGAAAAATATGATAGGTACAATATGAAATTTCAGAATTAAAAAATTGTTTCTTCCTTGCCTTTGCATTTGCAAAATCATTAATAAGATCTTTTATATCCATTCTTACTGCCTCTTTGTGCTCAATACATAATAATGCAAGATCACGTAATCTACTTTAGGCTGACAGAATTTCTTTTGTAAAACCAATATTTTTGAAAAAAAAAAGAGCTATTCTGTTGAGAGAAATAAAGATTTCAAAATCATGAATTTATTGGCATATATCAACAGAATAAGTTGATTTTTAAATTGTTATCTTTCTAGCATTTCTAAAAGTTAGAAATTATTTAGAAGCTTATAAACAAGGATTATTTTATACATGTGCTCCTGCACATGGAATTATTACATTTTGTTAGCATTTGAAAAAATAAAAGGTACTCTGTTGGTAAAGAACAGAACTACGACATACAATTTCAATTATAATGATTCAGCACTAAATTTGAGTCCCTATAAGCCAAGGAAGTGATTCCAATAGAATAGAACTGTATAATATATTACACAATTAGAAGCATATGGTCAGAAAGGGTTAATATGGTCATTCCACGAAATTTTGACTCACCATATATTTATTTAAAACTATTAATTTTCAGATTATCGTACATTTTGCTAAATATGCCTGATTTTAGAGAGTTTATTATATTTAGATTTAGATTTAAATAATATATTATATTATTTAAATAAATAATAAATGAAGAGACTTACCTTTAATAACCATGTTAAAACAGAATCTCTATATGGTACAAATTTATCTTTGGCCTTTCCTGAAGCTTGATCTGCTAATTTTGATATTACCAGACCAAGAGTTGTAAGTGATCTGTAAATAATATTCAAAAATAATTAATTACTGCAAGATTAATAAAAATGATGGAAAATATAATGTTTACATATATTTCATTTTACACTTTTTTTTTATCAATCTACATTTTTGAAAGAAAAATTTGTTAAATTTCAGTATTATTTGTTTAAAACAAATTCAATTTCTTCTCTTAGCAACATTTACAATCACATTTTAGAAAATGCTAACAATAAAATTTCTTATATAATAAATTTTACATGCTTAAAAAGTTCAAATAAATAGCAGAATATAACAATAAATTAAGATAATAATTAAAATAAATAGATAGCACTAAGCCCAGTAGCAGAGAAAACACATTTAATAGCATAATAAACACAAAGAAGCTCTTTCAGCCATTTTAAAAAGCAATCAGCTTGTATCTAATAAGTTGGTAATGGCTTTTAATAGCCGAAAGTGCTCTGTATAAATTATTATGCTATTAAATGTGTCTTCTCTACTATTGGGCTTAGTGCTATTTTTTTTATTTTAAATGAATTGGAAAGCATATATTAATTTTTGTTAAATAGTAATAAGGTTAAGGCATCAAGACAGAAACACGAAGATTCTGGTTTGACTCTGAGTCAAGGCAGAATATTTAATTTAGAAAATTTAGTAAAAATTATAGTTCAATTATTATTTAATAGATGGCTTCATCTTAGCCAAATTTTAAAAGTAATTATAGTAAACTCCCTTTTATCTGAGCCTTAGGTCAGATAAACAAATAGCTGGTTAATTTAAAAATATATGAAAATACTGTTTATGAGCTATAAATTAAATAAAAAATAAACATATGTGCTGTAAATAAAAATATATAAACCAAATCAGTAATCTTCATTTGTCTTTTTGATTTAAAGTCATTTTTATGAGGAAAATAATGCCATTTTTTATAAGAATTATAACAATGAAAAATGAATTATCTTTCTGTTCAATATATCGTAATGCAGTTTCAAATGCTTTTTTTCCCTTCCAAATGAATTATTATTTTTTATTCATTTTTTTTCACTCACAGCTGAATGAAAAGGTGGGCAATTAAAGGAGTGTGTGCCAGTTAAAGTGAGAGCAGAAAAGAGAGTATCTACTGTAATTATTAATTCAACTGATGATGGTATCATAGGGTAATTAATATATGATAGATCTCCAACTTGTGATTAATTCATCCAAAAAATTTTCACATAAATTGAAAGCTGCACAAATCCAACAGTGCTTAAATTCAATACACACGACTAGGCAAATTAGTAAACAGAATGGTCAAATGAAATTTATAAGCATATTTTAAGCATTGATAAGAATATTTAAGGCTATAAGTGATTTTTTTTTGCAAAAAAGTAAATCATTTAATGAACTTTTCATTGACATTTTATGGAAATTCAACAAAAATAAAGAGATTCATCCATATATATCTGAAACTGCATAAGTTGGAGACCTACTATATAATTATTAAAATTATAGTTTAATTCAAAAATAGTTTATTAAGAGTAGAATTTGGCTTTGATTATTTGGAAATATGCAGCTTTTCCATTAGAATAAAAACTTTGTATCTGACATGAACTATAATTATAGTGCAAAATTATGTATATATATATGAAAAAGCATGTATTACCTAGATTGTAATATCTAGTTTCTATAAGCATGCTTTGAATATACAGATATATCTCACTATAGTACTAATTGAGACTGGAAAATCTGTGTGTTAAACAAATATATGTTAAGCTAGTATAAAAATTACATTATAAAAAGCTTAATTTACAGTGTGCCAGTGATGGCATAAACTGTTTCAGTTATTTACTGGCAGCAGCCATTGACATGATATGCACTACACATGGAAAAGTTAAAGAATAGAATTTTAAAAATGCAATTTGGTCCATCCTAATTGATTTATTGAAGTTATGTTTAGAGTTTTTGAAAAGGAGTATAATGAATTTCTGATCATGATTTCTAAATATTTTCTAGCTGAAATTTCTTATTTTAAAAGGTTTTCACAAAAATTTATTTGATTGAATATATTTCAAAAAATTAGCTTTTTTTTTTCCCCTTAATCTGTCTATATTCTAGATTACTATGTTCATATAGTTTGAATTATATGTTGAAATAAAGTTTATTACTCAAATTTTTTACAAAAATTGATTTTTTATAGAATGATCTACAAAATCTTAAAATTTAAAATAATATAGCTTAATAGCAAAATATTGCTTAATTTTATTAAAATAGGCAATATTTTTATCAGTCATTGACTTTTTACTTCATTTTCACTGTATTTTTTATCAAAAAATAAGAAAATAGAAATGTAAACAAAGCACTATCATTAAAAGAAGCATAGCACTTTTATTGTTTTATTGTTGCTACTCCTTTCTAGCCAAATCTACTACACACTAGAAGTGTGGTATTGGAAGTAATGTGAGAGTCAACTATTGGGGGTCCAATTAGAACAAAGTAAAAAATATAGCTGTTTATGACTAGTGTGAAAAAACAGCACTCATATGCAGTTTTGGAAAGTTTTGACAAATTTAATAACTAAAATAAACAAACGGTTTCGGCTCTTTCAGCCATCTTCAGGTTCTATCGTTCTAGAATACATATATCATATTCTAGAACGATAGAACCTGAAGATGGCTGAAAGAGCCGAAAGCCTTTGTTTATTTTAGTTATTAAATTTGTTAAAACTTCCCAAAACTGCATATGAGTGCTTTTTTTCACACTAGTAATTAAAAGGGTTTAGCAGTTTACTTGAAAGTTGTTATAACTGTTTATGTATGAGAGAAGAGGATTTCCATATATTTTTTTTAATATAAATTTGAAAATTTATTAAATATTAAAATAAAAATTACTTAAATGAAGAAAAGCATACCCATAAATACAAATTAATAATAATAATGATAATACTTCAATAAATTTATATAAATTTTGAATTACACAACATATCTTAATTAATATTCATTAGTCAAAATTTGCATAGATTTTAAGATATGGTCCAATTTTCTTCATTCATAGCTTATTTCATTCAGAAACCACTTGCTATCCAAAAATAGCAGATGGTCCTTTGAATGAAGTATTTATTATATAACTATTAGAATTGTTAATATCTAACAACTTTTATAAATCAAAATTCAAAAGAAATATCCAAATAGAATCTAAACTGCCAAATTAATCCTTTGAAACTTTTAACAGAAATTTTAATGATTGAAAAGAATGTATACTAATGTTAGCATTATTTCATAATTAATAAATATGCTAATGATTAAGCAAAGAATAGCATCATCTATGAATTAATGATTTAACAAGAATTTTTAATTAATTTATCTAAAGAAAAATTTGCCTCAATCCAGGAACTTTTTGGTTACCATCCAATGTCATAATTATTAGACTGCTGAGGCTACCTAGCAGAATGACTCTTCAGACATTAACATCTATATAATGTTTATAATCAAAAAAGTAATTCTAAATTAATATTAATGTTTGAAGAGTAAATGCTAGTAGAGTCAATCTACTAGCATTGGTGTCTAGTAATTATCGCATTGGAACAGTAACCCTAAGATCCCTGGTTTGATTCTGGGTTGAGGCAAATTTTTCTTTTCAGATAAATCAATTAAAAACTCTAGTTAAATCATTAATTCATATGCACTAATCTAAAGCAAAAGTGTTAAAGCAGTAGAAAAGAACTTATGGCATTTAATTCATAGATGGTGCCACTCTTTGTTTAATCATTAGTTTATTTATTAATTATGAGATAGCACTAGTATTAGTATAAATTCTTTCCAATTATTAAAATTTCTGTTAAAAGTATCAAGAGATTAATTTAGCAGTTTAGATTCTATTGGATAATATCTAACCTATACTGTATTTCTTCAATTCTAACATGCCTTCAATTTACTGATTTACTGAAGCAATTTCCATTTTTTTTTACACTCTAAATTCACCTGTTTGCAAATCAAGATCACCCGTTTGCAAATCAAGATCACCCATTTTCAAATCAAATTCACGTGTTTGCAAATCAACTTCATCCTTTTGCATATCAAGTTCACCCATTATCAAATCAAATTCATTCTTTTGCAAATCAAGTTCACCTGTAGGCAAAACAAGTTTTTCTACAAAAATCTTTCAGATTATAGTCTTTCAATTTCTAAAATGAAAATTAATGAAAAATAATAAAAAAAATGCACTCTAAATTAAAATTTTAAACCACAATTTATCAAAATTATTTGCTGAATAGTCAACAGTCTATTGTAGAAAAGTCTTCATATAGGTACAATGTATTTTGTTCAAACCTCACAAGGGAACATCACACCCGATGTGTCTGGGATTTTGCCGATATTTTGTCATCTGAAAGAGCATAAAGAGTAGAT
>WUQG02060280.1:0-10017 GCA_011317285.2 Androctonus mauritanicus | reverse complement strand
AGTGTTTCGCGTAATTTTGGAAGCCAGCCCTACTTGAATGACATTAGCGTATTGCGCTAATGTCATTCAAGTAGGGCTGGCTTCCATAATTTCACTAAAGTACCTAAGATTTTGCTACAGTTTTCGACATCATATTTGTGTGAGCTAGGCTTTTCAGCATTAATAAACATAAAAACTAAAAAAACACGAAAGATTTAGGAATATATTGATGAAGAAATGAGAGTAGCTTTATCATATATTAGACCTGACATTGCTCAAATCTTTTACAAATTTGAGCAATGAAGCAATTAGCTCAGGCATCGCATTATTTATTTTAAAATGTTTCATTTTTCTAAGAGAGTTAGTTATACTTCTTAAAAATATATGTGTTTTAATTAATGTATTTTTACTGTTATTTAATGTGTAATGTATAATTTTTTAGTAAAATGCATGTTTATGCATATTTTTGTTGTTTTATGATCTTAATGATACAGTGTTCCGCAAATTTTCTTTACATTCAGAAGCGTTCCGTGACTTCGAAAAGGTTAAGAACCACGGCTATATGGGATCGCTGTTTTTGATGAAATTTTTCCATTGCGCTCTGTCTTTAGTCCACCCCCTTCTGAGACCCTTTCATCTCAGATTTTCATTCACAATATCTTGCCATCTTCTCTTGTGTCGTCCTCTTTTCCTCCTTCCTTCAATATTCATATTCATAACTCTTTTGCCAGTGGTCCTCATCTCTTCCCATTACATGGCCAAACCATCTCATTCTACTTTCTTGGATTTTACTCGCAATATCTGTAACCTTCGCTGTCCCGCGGATGCGCTCATTTCTAATCCTGTTTGCTCGTGTCACTCCGCACATCCATCTCAACATTCTTATTTCTGCCATCTTCATTTTTGTATATTGGACTACTTAAGTGTGAGTGTTTCCGTTCCATACAGCAATCAAAAGTACTCATTATAAATATGAAATTTAAGTTTTTACATTCATTAGAATTTAAATAAATTTCATGACAAAAACGGGAAGTAGAATATTCACAGTATATAAAAATAAAAATAAGTATAACTCGAATTTTGATTTCTTAAAATCGAGCATATTTTGTTATTAATTAAAAATGTATACCAAAAACTATCCTTTAAAAAAAATGTTTACTTTATGAATTTAGTGTACAATATTTAGTTTAGAATTTTCTTTTAGTACATTTATGAAGTATCATTGCATTTTTAGCGTTAAAAAATAACTTTAAAAAGTTATATATATATAAATAACATAAAACTGATAGAAACACTATAATTCTCTAGGTTTAGTGAACATTTATAATACTCCAACTGTTCATCGAACATTTGTATAACTGGATAAACCTGCAAACACGCTAAACTGAGACCAGAAAATTTAAATCTCGCGAAAAAACATTACTGTAGATCGATTTTCACGAAAAAAGAATATTTCAAACTTTATGAAATGTCGTTAATTGTTCATAAACTACTATATAAAAATAAAAATTCAGAAAAATTTTAATACTGTAAATAGGAATTCAACAGTTTTTGTTATACTTTATTAATCGTGGTAAAACTATAGAACATACACAGCAATTTTACAATAAAGCGACAGATATTTTTATAAATTGATGAATTATTTATGCAAAAAAACGAGGGGAGGAAATGTTATATTTTTCATCAGTTTGAATATAAGAAAGTATATAATAATAAATATATTGCACACAAGAACATATCCAGCAGTTAAATATTTTCAATATGATTTATTGTATATAAATATTTTTGATTTATTTATTGTATATAAGGAAGCGCCCAGTGGGGATGCAAAGTGTGTGTATGCACAGAATCCGGTAGACAGGATTAGGAGAACACATAAAATCCGGGCAAAATATATTTATAAAAATATTTATACACGCTACCTCCCAGCAGCAGCTACTCTTGGCCCGGTGCTGAGTGTGTAAACAAAAATCAATTTTCATTATAAACATATTGGATTTATATTGTACGATTATACTGCATAAGTTCATCATCCGAACAACAGATGACGCCACCATATAGTATTGCCAGTTCTTACAAATGAATTTAATAACGAAATAATTGTAACGTTCTTTTCCTAGTGCATCTAGACATAAAAAAAATGCTTTAAAATATTTTAAAATAAAAAAAAAGTTTATGATATATTTATTAAAGTTTAATAAAGTTTACTAGATAACAGATATAATGTAATTTCCTTAATATGATGCAGTTCTTTTCCATATAAATTAAATTTAAGTCGGATGAGATATATAATTACAAGTCATAAAATATTAAAAATTTTCCTCTTCGTTTAACTATTGAAATTTTAATTTGAAATTTATAATACTAATTTTAAAATAAACTTTTAGTAGTTATCTTAATTTCATTCATTTATTTATCATTATTATTATTATTATTATTTTGCAAAAAACGGTAGGATTGCATAGATTGCAAAGCCCGAAAAAAATGGGGGGTAAAAATACGGAAAATATCCCTAATAAACTAGGAGGCCAAAGGTCAAAGATTAACGAGATATAGAGGTTGAAAGTTTCACAGTGCATACGGTTTGATACCGCGCTTCGCTTCGCTACAGCGTGGAGCGCGACGCGTGCTACGCTACCTAGACGCGTGCATATCTCGTTAACCTTTGATCTTTGACCATTAGGGATATTTTGCGTGCCTCTACCCCCTTCGATCGATACCATTTTTTGCAGGCTTTGTCGTGTATGCAATCTTACCATAGTTAAGTACTATTAATAGTATTTAAATTAATATATTCGATAACTTGATACATTTATGTAGAGATAATATTCCTAATACTTAATATATTACGAATATTTTGTTCAGGGTTAAAAATATCATTAGTTTATTGTAAGGTTATCCAAATATTTATCAGAAAAATATGAGATTTTTCGTTGTGAAGATAAACTCTTACTCTATCACGTTTCATCAGTAGTACTGTATAGTTTTTGATTGATTGGTTGCAATGCAATTATTGCACCGAAATCAACGATATGCATTTTTAATAACGTGTTTAAAATTTGCGTTTAAAAAATTATGCTTAAGTTAATAAATAATTAAAAGCAAAATTTTTAAATTCTTGTTTTCATTTATTAAATCTTCATTGTGACATATTTTTAATTAAAGAACTCTACTGAGATCTAAGTGATAATCAAACTTTCGGTACTCTTAAGAACTAAGTATGAATAAATTCATTAAATAATTTGTATTAACGTTAATCTGAATTATTGAATAATTTAATTATATGAATCAGATAATGCGTCTCCGAATATTTGAATACGTCTAATGTGTATAATGAAATTATTTATCCCTCTAGATTTATAAACAAACTTAACGTCCACGTGGAGAAATAATTAATAATTATTTCTCATTAAAGTTAAAATTAATAGATTGCATAAAATATATTTATATTAATCGTAAAATATTTCTATTTTGAAATGTAATGCACGAAAATTTAAACTTAAATGCAGTAGAACCCCGTTTATGCGTTTCTCGCTTCTACGTTTTTCGCACTTGTACGTTGTGTTTTGTACATTCTTTCGATTTTGCGTGTAAAAACATCCCACTCGCACGTGTTCCATTTATACCTTTCCGCATTTGTACGCTATTACAGTATTTTTTGGTCGCACTTATACATAAAATCCAAGACATCTTGGCCAAAGTTTTTCGACAAAGGAACAATTTGTTATACTGTACGCTACATTATCTTATCAAATGGAAAGTAGAATGAATACAAATGTAAAAAGCAAAACTTATCCCATCAGTCTTTCTACTGACGTTATGTAACGCTATGTTGCACTGGAAGTAACACAACATTACGTAAGATCAAAAAACATTAGTGATGACAAGATGTGTACAGTAGTTGCGTATGAAAGCTCGATCTATGAATGTAGTGTTACATCCAAAAAACAAACTACAATCGATTCTTTATGCCAAAATGACTGTATTGGCCCATCATGGTTAACTAAACTTCATAATTTTAAGCTTTAATGTATGAAAAAACATATTTAATAAAGTATGTAGTTTAACTTTTTTAAGTTTAAGTGTATTTTTTCAACATTTAAAGTTAAAATAAAAAGTTTCATTTTAACGTTAATCTCACTTGTACATAATTTTTATCAACCCCTTCAAAAAACGTATAAACGGGGTTTTTCTTTATTAAAATTTTAACATGATTTATTTATTTATTTATTTATTTTTGAGTTTAGATGATCGAATCTTCAAGAAACCCAAAAACATAGAGATATGAATGTTTTAGAATCGCAGATATTGTAAAATTTTTGCTTTGAAAACGAAGAGAACTACATATATTATAAAAAACTTAGTTCAAAGATAAATTTATAATTAATGATAAAAGTTTTGATTCTTTGTTTTAATACTGTAAACTTGCTGATAATATTTGATGAGTAATAATAAACAGATAGGAAACGAAGTGAATAACTAACCTTGATTTTCGGCATGGCTAACATTCCAATCTCCTGATTAAAATACCATTATAAAAATACTCTCTCGCATAAATATGCAACAATTATAACTTCATAAGTTTGAATTTATTTATTTATTTTTCTTTCAAACCAAAGTTTATTTCTATGTTTTCTATGTTATTTTTGCAAAATATCTTAAATTTATTTTGCTATCAACTAAAAAAAAAAAAAGCATACTTTTAAATAACGAAATGAAAATTTATTTTTATCAAATTATTTTATATATATAGATAAATTTTTAATGAATTATTTTATCACATATTAAACTATACTATAGATAATCCCGTCGTGTAATCATATCAAATATACTTTAAACTAATATTTTAAGTGTAAACATTTATTAAAATATCCAAATTTACGTTTGAAAAATATATATATCCGATTACCTTACAGGTATTATATAAACCCAAATGTTTTGTACAGGTATATACTATATATATACATATACTATATTGTATATATATCTAAACGACTTGCGTAATTTTCTATTAACAATACGACCTACTTACAAAAATAAAATAAAACTAAACCCAGATAAAAATTGTTTTTGAAAGAATTTGATTGGTATTATGTAAATTTTTGGTTATTTATTTATAGAAACACATTACACAACATACGAGAAATTAGTTGTTTAACTATAAACATTACTTTTTTTTTACATTTTAAAGACATTTAAACTATCCAAAGTATGAATATTAAAATATCATATATAACTCTCGGTATGAAGTCGTTTAATTAAACTGCTTTAATGAAATTTGTATTTTTAAATTAATTAATACAATATATAATAATTAATTAATTAAACTTATACTAGTATATAACATTAAAAACAAAATTAGTACACATTAGTCACGTAAATGTAGATGATTCTTATCGCATTCCTTCGTAACAAGTTATACCATTTTATATGTACAGTTTTGATAAAATTTTGAGGATTAACTTAATATTTTCTACGACTATAAACAAATGAAACGAAAATAAATAAATATAATTATTACAGAAACATAACTAATCGTACTTTATTCTTGAAAACCAATAATTTTTTTACATATACAGACTTTATGAAAGACAAACGAAGCAACAGGAAACAACGTGGACGGTAGATTTTTTTTTTCTCTTCAAAAAGGCACAAATTTAAGGTAATTTTTCATGAAAGAAGAAAATTCGAATATTTATGTTAATGTACGAAAGCTAACTAATTTAAATTTAACAAAGTTTTGTAGTCTTTCCCTATATATACATACATTCAGACATACACATATATAGTCTATATATACATATATACAAATATAACATATGAAAATCTTTAAGCAATAAATAAAATTGAAAAAGAAAATAATTATGTATGTAAATTTAACTTTAAAATATTTTAAAGTAAGAAGATAGAGTTAGATAATAAGTTAAAATATAGTTAGCTATCTCTTTCTCTCGGATTATTTCTTCTTTCATGAAATAAATTATAAGAAATAATCAAAGGGGGTAACAAATATTTTAATTCTGAATTATTTAACATTAAAATACATGCACTGTACAGTTTTACATAATATATATATATTTATTTATTTATATAGATACGGAATAGATATTAATGATATAGATAGATAGATCGATTCCATGAATGCAAGTCAGTTTAATAATTCTCTTAACCAACCATCCTACCAATTTAATTATTTTTTTACAATGTTCTATGATCATGTGTTAAGCATTTTGTTTTTTTAGGATGATTGTTTTTGTACGTTATTACGGTAGAACCCCGTTTATACGTTTCTCACTTCTACGTTTTTCGCACTTGTAAGTTGGGTTTTGTGCACTCTTTCGATTTTGCGTCTAAAATCTTCCCACTCGCATGCTACGTTTCCGCATTCGAGTCGTTTCTTACGAAACAGAAAGTAGAATGAATACAAAAGTAAAACCATAACTTATCCCACCAGTCATTCTACCGACGTTATGTAACGCTGCGTTACACTGGAAGTAATACAACGTTACATAAGATCAGAAAACATTATTGATGATACGATGTGTACAGTAGTTGCGTATGAAGGCTCGATCTATGAATAGTAGCATCCAAAAAGCAAACTACAATCGATTCTTTATGGCAAAATAACTGTTTTTGCCCATCATGGTTAACTAAACTTCTTAATTTTAAGTTTTGATGTATGGAAAAAAACACATGTAAACGCAGTATGCAGTTTAACTTTTTTAAATTTTAAGTTTTAATGTATTTTTTCGACATTTAAAGTTCAAATAAAAAGTTTCGTTTTAACGTTAATCTCGCTCGTACATAATCTCCCTTCAAAAACGTATAAACGGGGTTCTTCTGAAATTTTTAAACTGACCTTTATAAATGAAACAGTTCCATTTTATAAAACAGTCGAGTTGAAGTTAAAAATAAATAATCATCGATTCAAAACAGTTCCCATTTTTATTTTTTATCTCGAATTTTCAGTTTTTCTCCGTGATAACTCTTCACAGAAACATATATTTGCGTTTTATGTGACCTTGCCCCACTTTTTTTGGGGAACCATTCTCTTAATTGATACACATCAAACATCTAAATCTCGTGGAGATACAGTGATATATAATCATTAACTCGAATGTTAAAAACCACATTATCAAATTTATTTGAAACATCAGTGCACAAACATAATAAACAGAAAATATTTATATATATATATTTATATATTACAAATGCAATAACATGCAAATGCTGACAAAACAATAACAATAAAGTGTATATAACTAACAATTTTATTCGGTGAATAGAACGTATTCAGAAACATTAGAATTTTTTTTAACAAAAATGTGATAATGTTGGCACGACTCCAATGTTTTCTTTATAACAAACACGGTAGTGGTTCCGGATTAAATCTAAAAATTCAATTTTAAATAAGTAAAATTCGTTATTATTCTGCATAATTATTTTTATATAGAATAAAATAACCACGCAAACATATTCTTAACACGTAAAAGTTTTATATTAGTTTAATTAAAAAATAATTTTAGGTAAGTTTATAGTCGTTAAACTTCTAAAATTACGTGGGTTGAAGTAATGGAGTTTATTACTGTTATACTGCATAAGTTATACGGTATTATATTAAAAAATATATATATATATGCGAGAAAAATATTTCGTGACAAATCACGATTCTTACAATTCGGATGGTATTTACTTAATACCTTTTCTACTACATAGAATGGTGTTAATACAAAATGATACGAGATTCAGTTACATGTTCTACTTTACAGTAATTGTTTATGTAAGCCTAGAGAGTAAATACAGTTTTTTAAATAGAGTAAAAGATAAATGTCCTTTCAGTAAGTAACATGGTTAGACCTACTCATACTTAATCGTATTAAAAAAATGAAAAAAAAATCGAGAAATCTAATGAAGTTTAAGGAAAGTAATGATATGAAAATAAACAATGATAAATAATACTTTTATTTTCCTTTTGTGTTCAATATTCCCTGTCTATGACATCCAGATTCGTGACAACAGCTTCGAGATATCAATGATAGTTTTCTTAATAATTTCCATTAATTAAAAACTCTAATTATGAATACCATAGAGAGAAATTATTATAACTTACAAGTTAGTGTATTCAGCTATGAGTTTAGGAATTTTTTTATCTGTTAGTGAAAAAAATGAAAGAAAACAGGATTAATTTTTAGTTAAAGAAGATAATTCTTTTAAGAGAGAAAAATCTTTAAAAAAATGAAGTTATGAATAAAAAAAAAATTAGGAAAACCTTATTTTAGTTTAAGACCTTTTCTATTTCTATATTCCTTGGTTTTTAAACTAAGAAAAGCCATTTTTCAATCTATAATTAAACTTCTGGAACATTTTTTAATTATAGAACAACCCTATAGAAACCTTTCATAAAATAAACATGTATATCTAAACAGAAAAATTTTTATGATGATAATTTATAAAAAAAAACATATTTCATCTAAGTTAGCAGACAAAATAATGTTTTAAGATATTTAGTGAAATTTTAAAATAATTTTACTTTCATCTGGAAAATATAATCAAATTCAACTGATTATTATTTCTAGATAAATTGTTTCTGTTAAGAAAAGAAACTTGATCAGGTGCAGAGAGTTATCTATAATTTTCAGTTCTGTTGGGTTTGCATGATTTTTACACCACACCCTTATTTATCTAAAAGATCATAAACTGAAAATTGAACGAAAAATTGTTTATGTAAGTGTTGAGCTAATGCAAATAATAACCTATTATAAATGTCGAACGTGAAAAATATAATAAAAATTTATGCAACACCTGTATTTGCATCATCTTGTTGGAAAATAATAGAATATCAGCATGATATCATTATAAGCTAAATGTTTGTATTGGTTACAATAAACTGAAAGATATCAAAAGATATAATAAACTAAGAGATTAGACTGACATATCCTCAATGATAATGTTTCATTTCCTTCATTGGAATATCCTATATATAAATAAGTTTATTGTCATTTCCTAAACCGTACACATCCTAATTAATTTTTACATTTATTAATTCATTACGTGTCAAATGAAATTTTCTTATGTGTTAATTTAAATATATGTCGAATGAATCATTAGATAAACAACTGCAGTGTTGTTTTTGATAAAGCTGACTTATCAAAAATTACAAAGTTCCTTTTTGTGTACTGCATTAAAAAAAAAAGAAGTAAAAGAGAAAACAGGAAATATATTTTGGACATACCTGACCTAAAATAACATCATATATTTTAAAATTTTAATAATTATGTTATGTTATGTTATGTTAATTTTAATAATTATGTTAACATGATTAACATAATTATTACGAAGAATAGATTAAATTAAAAAAAAATAAATGTTAACTTTATATAAATTTTTTCATTCAAGTTGGGGTAATAAAATTAATAACTAACATAATAAAAGAAGGAAGGTAGACAAAATTTCATTTATTTGATATTATGGAATAAAATAAATAAAAATTTTCTCTCTTGCTCTTTCTGTAAATATTTATCTTAGCAAAATAAATAAGTGAAAAAATATTATGATTAATAAATTCATACGAACCCTGGTAATCCGCTTTTCTTTAAAAGACCAAACATCATCCGCTGAAAAATAAAAAAATTATAATATGAATACAGTATTTACATAAAATGAATTTTATTTTTATTTTTTATAATGTTTATTTAAGAATAAAATAAAGTGTTTTTTCTAAATTTTGATTAAAATGATGGTTTCAGAAGTTCAAGGATGTCATACTCTTAATATTTTAATTTATTGATCACTGTGGTAGGAAAGGTGGTGGCGAGTATAGACCGATGATTACCAGCAAACGAATTATTGTTATTATATTGGGGTAATCAATGTGAGCACTTAATAACTCTGGAGCAAAGTGCTATGTCGGACAGGAGTCAAAACATAGCTACTTGTGATGTTTAATTATGTTAACTAACTGTGTGTTAACTAACTGTGTGTTTAATTGTAACTAACTGTCTGTTAACTAACTGTTGTGTTAACTAACTGTGTGTTTAA
>WUQG02060269.1:0-10017 GCA_011317285.2 Androctonus mauritanicus | reverse complement strand
GTGAGGCTAAGAGAAGAAGGAAAATCATTATGAGAAATAGCAAAAGTGGCTAAAGTAAGTCATGTAGCTGTAAAAAAGGTTATAGAGAAGTATGTAAGAATAGATAGCATGAAGAATTTAGTTCGCTCTGGCTGTCAAAAAAGTTATCTGATGCGAATGTGTGTTTTGTTACAAGGTATGTCAGGAAAGAACCAGGGAAAAGCACTATTAAATTAGCTATAGAATTATCTGAAAGGAATGAAATATCAGTAACTGCTAATACCATTCGAAGGGCATAAAATTCTAATTGTTATCATGGTTGCATTCCTTGGAAAAAGCCACTCTTAACAAAAACAATCATATTAAAAGATTGCAGTTTGCAAAGCTATGTATAAACAAGCCTCCAGAGTTTTAAGAGAACATCCTGTTTACTGATGAGAGTAAATTTGAAGTATTTGGAAGCAAAAAAAGGCAAAAAATTTGGAGGATGAGGAATTTTGAGTTCCAACTGCAAAATATTGTCAGCACTATCAAACATGGAGGTGGTTCTGTCATGCTCTGAGTAGTATGGCAACATCTGAGACTGGGAAAATAGCTTTTATCAACACCACGATGGATAGATTCGGATATTTGAATATCTTAAGAATTAATTTATTACCAAATGTTGAAAAGCTAGGACTTACAGGGTCATGGATTTTCCAACAGGATAATGCTGCTCGTATTGTGCAAGAATGGTTGCTATACAAGACCCCTAAGCAACTGTGTCCACCCCCACCATCGCCAGACCTTAATCCCATAGAGCACTTATGGGGAAATTTTAGACAAAAAAATCCGACAAGCACTATTACAAGCAAGGAGGGCTTAAAAACTGCGTTAGTGGAGGCATGGGACAATATACCATCAGAAACAATTCAGAATCTTGTTAAATCCATGCCAAGACAACTTGAAGTGGTCATTAAGGCTAAAGGCGAGCCTACGAAGTATTGAAATGTCTTTCTTTTGTTTCCTTTATTAATAAACTGTCTTTGTATATTACTGTTAACATACTTTTGCCTCGTTTTTTGCAAGTGTTTGCTGAAATGTTTCATATAAAACATAAAATATACAAAGAATTGACTTTGTTTCAAACTGAAACTTTTGTTAACAATTTAACCTTTTACTTTTTTATTTTACAACAATAAATAAGTATTATTGAATAAATTTGTTTCCATTTTTCCTTCAATTTTTAGATGTTAACATACTTTTGACATTGACTGTATATAGGAACAAGTTACTCGTTTACTGACCAATTCGTTCTACGACCAAGTCATGAGAACAGAACTCTGTCGTTAAGTGCGGAATACCTGTATAGATTGAATAATTATACAGCAAAAATTATTTGTTATATTGAAATGATGAAATTTTAAATTTATTATTTTGATATAACAAATAATTTCTGTATACTGTATTTAAATATTGTATTTTTTTGATAAAATGCATCACTCTTGAAAATACAATACATATTGTTATTAGATAGTTGTTCCTACTTCAACCAGTTCAATTTGTTTTTTTTATCTTTCTTGTTTTTAATTTTCCTAATGATAACTATAACCTACACATGCAATCTGTTTTCTTTATTATTTGGTGGTTTTATTTGGTGCTCATCAAAAACAAGTCACTCAAAAGCAGTTCATTATCTATAGAAATGGATATTATTGAAAATAAAATGACATATTTGATAGTTTTATTATTTTAAATTTGTTCACTTTGCATTTTAAATAATGAATTATTTTGAAATTTGTTTATCAAGTTCTGTGATTTTTCTCTTTAGATATAAATTATAATGAATATCCCTTCTTTTTCTAATAATGACTTGAAGGATCAATGAAGCATTGAATAAATTTTTTATTCATTGAAAACTGAAACTGCAAAATTTTTATTTTTATTATTTCATAATACATACAAGATGCTTCCAATTAAAATTGGAATCCAAGATGATTCTAATAAAAAAAATTCCTGGATTGTTCAAATTTAGCACATCCAATTAATACCAGTAACTCTTAACTATATAGAGAACTAGCAAAAATTGTGTATTGCAGACATTAATCATGAACAATTGCATACTATACAGATACAGGGACAGAGAATTCTATTTGAGAGTCATAATTGTATAATCTTGAGCATGTAAACACTGTTTAACAAATTGGGTTCCCATGAATGAAAATAAATAGCATATTCATCAAATTTTGTTAAACTTGAGAAAAATTCAACAAAACATTTGAAATGATAAGAACTTTTAGAGATGATGATCTTAGCAGACTAACTGTGTTTGAATGGAATAAGCATTTTAAATGAACCAGTTATTTATTGAATACAATGATTTTTAACACTATCCATCAATTTTAATTATGTTTGAAAAATTGCTGCATTACAGAAGAAGGTCCTTGAAACTGTCATCTATCAATTAGAAAAATAGCTGAAAATGCCAGCATATGATACTTGTTAGACAGTTTAGACTGAAAATTTAGGAACAAGTCATGTTACAACAAAGTTTGTTGTGCACATTCTTGAATTTATTCAAAAAATCTCAACTAATCATTTCTTGGGATTTGTTATAAGAAGACACAATCTGGAAATTTTCTCAAAACAATTGTTTTGAAAAAATTTGAATGAAACATTGAATGAAAATTTGAATGGATCACTAAAGAAGAAAGAAAAAAGCAAAGAAAGCATGAAGAAATTGATCAAATGTTCATATTTGAGAAATTGTCATCTCAGTTAACACTTATCTCTTCTTAAAATTCTTATGCCATTCAAACACAGTTCTATTGAGTGCTTCATCTTGAAAATCTCCTATCATCTGGAACACTTCTGTTAGATTTTTCTGAAATTTAACACAAAATTTAATACATACATGTTTGTTCTTTCCATTCATGGGACTCAATTCACCAAATAGTGTTTAAGTACTCAATATCAATCATTACTCTCATAAAAAATATTATATTGATAATTCATATTATAGGTATTTAAATTATGAAGCTTTTGTTATATTTTCTTATTAAAACAAAATCTATTTTTGATGATTTCTTATGAATATTTCTTTGTGAATATGAAAAAATTCATTTTATGGATACTTTTATAACTAACTTAAATTTGATTTTTCATTAAAAAATTCTGATATTACAATAGTATTATATGTTATAGATTGCAGATTATATTAATCTTCTACATATTTCTTCTATCTATACAGTATAACTGTAATTTCATGCAATAATGTTATAATGGTGATTATGGCAATTACGATAATATTTATAATTAGCTAATTATCAATAATATTAATATAGAGTAGATTGCAATAATCATTAGTATATAACATATTGCACATATGTAATAACTATTATAATACAATGTATATCTTCTGCTTTACAGATAAACAATATATATAACAAATAATGCTATTTTATAATAATAATTAGGTAAAAATTTATGACTTAATGATTATGGAAATGTAAAGTCTTTTCTATGTTAGAGAATCATCTATAAATGAAATTCATAGATGATTCTTTAACTTAGATCAGTTTTTACATTCTTAAAAGAGTACTAATGAGCTTTACATTATTTTCTATCCTAAAAGTCATACTTAATATGAAAAATACATTAATTACTATAAATTTATTAAAAGCTGAAAAAGCAAAAATTAGCCAGATATTTGATGATATAAAATTCCTTCTAAAATCAAAATATGCTGGTCCATTTTCGATGTTCCTTTTAAGTCTTCTTTCTTGATTTATTCAATAATTGGGTATAATATTTATCAGAATTATCATCATAATTAATAATTAAAATCATCTCATTCTCACTGATTTTGCAGGTGAATCAAATTAATAATTTTAATTATTAAATATAAAATTAATAATTTAATATGTTGATGGACAATGACAATATAGCTATTATATTCTGAAATTTTGCTATGACATGACAATTAAGCTTCATTTACATTAGTCAAGTTACTTGTAATCAAACTGCTTGAAGGCAAATAACTCAAAGCAAATCTTCTGTTATATTTGATCAAGTCACTGAAGCAAGCAGATTAAATTAAAATGTCAACTGAAATAATGTATGCAGGAATTGCTTTAATCACAATCCTGCTTTAATCTTTGGTGCTTTTTAAAGCTTATGTCAATATCAAAGATACTGGTCATTTAATAGTTTTAGCAACTATCAAGAATGAATTAAATTTTGAAAGGTTCAATTTATACCAGAAAATTGTCATAAAAACTAATTGCTTTGAAAATGCAATATCATAGTTCTATTTATAATTACTTTAATATATATATATATATATATATATATATATAAAAACACTTATTTTTGAAATACAAGTTTTAATCAATCAGAAATATATATTGGTTTAATAATTAAAATATAAATATAAAATATGCATTTAATAAATAATTATTAGATTAATGAAACAAATTATGTTTTATGTTTATACCATAAAAAAATTTTCCAATTCAAAAAATTTTTATGTTTGTATTATAAGCATTCAAGCCAAGATTGTTTACACCTCACCAGCATTTGTTGAATTTAGTTTAAAAATAATGAAATCAAGTAGCAGTTCATATTATTTAAGTTGCCTTTCAAGGTAAGTAAAAGCAGAACAAACCTTTACTTACTCAAAACTTGAAAACATCTTTCTATTTTATTTGAATTCAAATAAAATGAAATAACAATGTTAGTAAAATTACTTCAACTTGCTTGATGCAAGAAACTTTATTATAAGTTACTTGACTAATGTGAACAAGGCTTTATATATATATATTTTGTTTTTTTTTATAAATTAATAATATTAGTCATTAATAGTAATTTTGATAGCATCTAACATTATCAATTATGATAGTGTCACGATATGGTCCTTTATTTTGATATTAGTATAACAGAAATTATATTTTCAAGATCACTATTGAATATAATCATTTCAAATTATATTAGAATTTCTGTATATAACTGATTGTTTTTTAATAATATAATGTTCTAATAAAATATATGAAATATTTCTTTTATTAGAGACTTTTCACTTTGAAAAAATTTTGTTATCATATTTGAAAAATATAATGCAAGATTCGAAATAAAAATATTTTGGAAATTTTTACTTTGTTCTTGATAAAGTGTCAGGTAAGAAAAATAAATAATATTAACAAGACTGTATACTTTTATACATATAGATTGTCCCTGACATAAGAAAACTTATGATGGGATTCAGTTCAAACCTCCATCTGAAGATGGACATGCCCAAAATTTATGCCTTTTTCCACTACCAATATCTATTGTAACACTCCACTTTATTGGAGTGTAACAATATACAAAAATACAAAAATCAGACACAAAAAAAATGTTTTTTATATAGCATACTATTGGTCATGGACTTGAATCCTTTGTCAATTGCATTGACCAATCACAAAATTTATCAATGACATTACCATTGTAAATATGAGCAAGCATAAGTTGAAATTACCTATATACTGATTGAAACAGATAAAGCTATAACCAGAGATATGAGCATTTTTCTCCTAATTTCATCATTTATCATATGTCTACATATTTTATATGCTTATTACGATAGTTTTAGTTAACAAGCTAGACTCTTCCTGAAAAAAAATTCAGGTGTAGGAGTTGGAATTGAACCCAGTCCTCCAAAAAAGTAAACAACTGTTTTACCACATGGTTTATGTCCTTATTCTTTAATGTAACTACAGTGAGTCTTCATTGAATATCATTTTGTTTATAACATTGCCAGCAAACACTAAATTAATTAATTAAAAAATTTTAAATATTAAGGCAATGAAATGGAATAAAATCTGATTTTCCTACATTTTCGTAATAGAATTGTTTTTTTTTTATAATTGTTTCCATCTTGTTTTCTCTCTATTATGTTTCCTACATTTTCGTAATAGAAAATGTAGGAAACATAATAGAGAGAAAACAAGATAGAAACATAATTATAAAAAAAAAAACAATCATATTTTATATGAGCACTAATTGAAGTATATAATATTGTCTATAAATACTATATTAATTAAACTATACAAGACACAGGACATTCAACTGGATTGATTGGATGCATACAGTTTTGGCTTTCTATTCAGAAGACCTGGGATCAAGTACGGAACCTACCAGTGTAAAAGATAAAAACTAGCTCATAACAGATAGATGAAAAAACTTGCTTGGTTATAAAATACATATATTACTAGAGTGCTTTCAAGTTATTTTTCAGTAAGATATGCAATACAGAACAAAAAAACAGAACAATAATGAAATTTAAAAGATGCAATTCTTTGACATTAGAGTGATGTTACATGGTAATGTTACATTAATATAAAATACAATAAGATTAATTTTTTAAGTTGAAAGTGCTCTAGTTATGTATGTATTTTAGAATTGAATAAGTTTGTTTTTACCTATTCTGAGCTAGTTCTTATCTTTTATGCTGAAGACTAAAAGATAGAAAATTTTCTACATAAGAAAATTTTCTATCTTTTAAATATAACTATAACTATTTCACTTTCAATTGATAAATAATAATATACAGTCACAAGCTCTCAGTCAAAGTGTAAAAACAATAATTTACAGCAGAGTACTTTCAGTTTTATTAAATCATCTTCAGTGCTAATATTACATCTTTTTCAAAAGATGTAATTGTGAGGGACAGGAGCGCAACTGGATGTGGTGTCTATCTCCCCCCCAATTTCAGTTTTTATTGTTGTTATACTTTTATTTTTGTTAAAGGGGCGAAGGGGGAAGAGAGAGAGACATCATGAGGTGACTTGCAATAACATGAAACCCGGCCATGGACTCTTGTCTCCAATTGAAGTAACTGAAGACAAGCAGCAGTGCAGGTGTCAGTTTTGAACAATTGTCTTAACTTCGCTCTCCTCATCACGAACCGAGGTGAAGGATCAAGTTATTAGAGACACTATAAAATCTATCATGAGAAGTGTCTAGGGGAGAGAGGAAAAAGGGAATACAAAGAAAAGACAAAAAGGTTTTCCTTCAAGTGTTTGTTCTTCTCTGGCTCCGTCTCCGTCTTTGGATATTTGGTGATCGTGACTGTCGCCTTGAAGACTTCACAATTGACTTTCAGCACCCGATTCTTTCTCCTCCGAATTGTCTCTCGACGAAGACCCATCTAGAATTTCTCATTTTCCTGACGAACTCTATAACTCGTTATAGTCAGCTTAACTGAATATCTAGAACACTCCTCACCTTCAGGTATGAAATTATTGTCGGGAAGTACCTTGTAAATTCTCATTAAGTTGTAAAGAACTCTCTCTCTCGTTATAATAAAAGGAAGTTTTGGTTTAACAACCTGTAGTCTCTGTCTCGGAGTCCGGCCTCACTACCCATCCTTACCCGTGATGCGCCGTATTACCGCGGCAAGGCCATAAGCCTGTGGATTCGCCATCGGTCTCGACGGCATCTCCACATACTGTATATGTATACACAAGCAGTAGCTATCAGAGCGGCTGCCTCATGATTTTAGGAACCTCAATTTATAATTAAATATGTTAGAAAAAATATATTTGTATATTTTTATATTGTTCGAGCTTCAGGGTTTGTCAAATTTTTGAAGTGCTCTATCAATGTTTTTCCTTTTCTTGTGCATTTACCATGAAATAATTAGTTGTTGCATTGTATATTTGTCAATTTTTTTTTTTTGTTGAAGGGCTTCAAAAATATTAGTTGTCAGCCTCACGTTTTCTCCTAAAGTCTCTGTATACAAGGGAACTTTGTTAACTATTTTATTTTGATATTTATTGTGAATATTAATACTGAAATATACTTAGTATTTGCTTGTTTACTTCAAGTCATTTTTAAGCAAATAATTACGTTGTTTGTGGAATTTTTAAAACAATCATATAGATCTAGTTGGATTATATTTTCATATAATCTATGAAAACTACTAGATTTGTATGAAAATATAATCCAACACAAATATTATACAACACAGAATTATAGATCTATATGATCTATAATTTTGTGTTGTATAATAATAATTTAAGAAAGTTTTCTAAAGCCTGATGATATTTTTCATTAAAAATGAAATTCCCTGTCAAATGATAAGTATCCCTGCTCAACTGTCTTCAATTTTTCTGAAATTTAACTCTGATTTTGCACAGCTTCCTCTGAAATCTATTTCAGAGGAAGCTGTGCAAACTTTCAGTTTAAGAAATGATATAATTGAGTCACCAGGTCCTCTTATCTGAAGATTACTTGTATAATGTAAATCCAATCACAAGTGATTATCAAAGTTTCAAATACAATTGTTGCATAAACATAACACCTAACACTGAATTTTTGTTTGTTCAGTTTTTCTTCTAAATCTAAAAATTTTCTCATCAAAGGTCATAAGATGACTGATCAAATTTAACCAATGTTTGAGAAAAAATATCTCTGGTTTAATTTGTTGCAGTTTATTGTTGCAAGAACCTTATGGACCAAACTGTGCCAGATATTGGATAATATTATAATTAAAAATAAAAACATAAAAATATTAAATACAAAATTAATAAAAAACAATAGTAAACAGAGACCAGGTTCGGGAAATAAAATAAAAACACAAAAACAAGCTTCAAAGCCGAACTGAAAACTTTTTATTTAAAGTACTTTCGGGTTAAAACCATTTACTGATGATGAGTTTTAACCCGAAAGTACTTTAAATAAAAAGTTTTTGGTTTGGCTTTGAAGCTTGTTTTTTGTGTTTTTAATAAAAAACAAATAAAATAACAAGAAACTTATAGACCTAAGAAGATAAACATAATATAAAATGTATTTGACAGTTTGAATTTAATTTTTTCTGCTGCTGTGAGAAAGAGTAGCTTTTGACTATAAGTAGTGCTCAACTTATGATGATTCATGCTTACAATGGCCAAAAATTATTATTAAAAATTCTCTAATTCAACTTTTCTGTCTGTATATATATATATATATATTGCTTTTGTATATGCATTATTGCCATTAGGTTATTATGTATTATTGAAAAGGCAAGCAATATGCAATAGCCACTAATCTGATTTACACTTCTAACTTGTCACAGCCTGGATATGTTAATTGTTAATCAATAGTTGAACTGTTTGTTTCTCTCATTGCAATTTTTGTATTTCATTGAACCCTATCTGCCAGTAAGAGAAATAATACTACTGATGAAAAAATTTCTTAATTTATTAAATTTTTCTTTCTTAAATTACTATATTAATATATTTAATTGTATATGTGTGAATAAATAATTTATAAATGTTTATATAAATTTATATATTTTTAACCATTTTAAGTTAATTAGAAACCTAATTTATGAAAATATTAAAACAAAAATCAGACAAATCAAGAATTAAAAAGTCCTTGACTTATGTCAGAATCAACTTATGATGGAGACTTGGAATGAAATCTTGTCATAAATTGATGACTATCTACATATATAGGAATAGTGGTTTTCCAGTTTTGAGTTATGATGTTCTTCAAAAGTAAGCCACTTGACATGGAATGACCCAAAATAATGTACTTAGTTCATTATGATTTGCCTAATATATTTCTAATGTTAAAATCTCATTTAATCAATTTTATAAATTTTATTTTTATCAAAATTACAAACTATAAAATTATATGAAATACCAACAAGACTATTTTATAAATAATAAGAGAAAATAGTTTATTTTTGAAATAACTTTGAGATTAACTGAAAACTATCATTATAGAAATTCCTAGACTTATGTAGGGTTTTGCAAAACAATCCACCTACTAAGTCAAAATGTATATTGGAGCATACTTTATATTCAGGGTTTCTTAAACTTTTTGATGTGGGGACCCCAAAATATTTATGAAAATTTTGTGGGACTCCATAAGCATTGCACAAATCCGACACATGCGTGAGTCTTCACAAAATTAACATTTCTATTATAAAAAATGCATTGAAACGTTTTTGTTTTTTCTTTGTCTGTATTGTCTTTATCTATTTTCAGATACATTGTGTAAAAATATTTGGTAATTGTAAAATTATTATAATAA